>JABUIW010000099.1:529497-649540 GCA_013363375.1 Menidia beryllina
GTCGGCCATGACGTCTCACAGCCACCAAGGTAAGATCTGTGTCGCTGGCATGGTGAGCAGCTGAAGGGGACGGGCCGTGTTGAGGGGCAACGCCGAACGCAGCAAATTCAGACTCTTAAGCCGGTTAAAACGGCAGAAGGGAGGCGATGCAGCGCGGTCTCTGCCGAAGCACCCCGGGAATCTGCCGGAAAACCAGCATCTGTCATCGCCAAGTTAGGAGAATTTAGGCCCTCGTTTAGGGCCGCACATTAGGGAACTCTGCTGTTTTCATCTGCCGTGTTGATGAATGCGAACATTTTTCAGAGCCTGATCGCGGCTCACTGAAACCCAATAAAACATTTTAATCTGGCCTTATGACTGCTAATGGGCTTAATTCGACAGGAATGAGCTCCAGCGTGTGAGAGAAAGTCAGTCAGACCCCCCCCATGAAAAGCCCGCTGGTGTTCTCGGCCCCCCGGTCAGCTTTGAAGCTCTGCTCTGGGTTTCAGTGGAACCGGCCGGCGGACCAGCAGCTTAACGCACCAACTCCGCCGCCACCGTGCCCGACAACTCCGACCGGGTTTACTTTGTACACCTGGGAGCGTGTGCGGCATAAACACCACAGCTGAGCCCCCCCCCCCCCCGGCCCCCCCCCAGAATCCCTCCCGCTCAGGCGGCTGAGCGCGGGTGGTGGGGGGGGCGTGCGGCGCTCAGGTGGGCGGGCTGGCCTCCTCTAAGCTGCACCTATCACCCCCAGAGATTACACCCGGCCCGCCGACGTCTTCCCACGGCGTCTGCTCGCCTCCCGACTCCCCGAGCGGAGCCAAGCCCATTATGTTGTTAGATCAACCTCAGATCAGAGCGGCTCAGAGCGGCCCGTTTTAATTCCCCCACACGTCCGCCGGGCTCCGTTACCAGCAGGGGAGACCAAACCGAATGCCCCGCTAAGCCCGGGAAGCCATTCCTCTTGCCATGCTGTCCGGGTATGCAAATTGACCCGCTCGGAGCTAAGAGGTGAAGCCGGACGGGACAGGCAGCTCCAGGCGTGTTGAGATCGGTTTTGTCCAGTTTTCACGACCAGGTGAATTAAAAGGTTGGATTTGTACAGTTCAGTTACACCTTTCATTATATTTGATATAGCATGGAAAAACTACATACCCAGTGTTTGAAGTAGGACATTAACCTGTTTTTAATTCTTTTCAACACTGATTCGGTTTGGATTTAGTGTCAGACGTACATATCAGAGAAGTCGGCCCAGAGAAAGATTCCAGGTTTACTTTAATCTCCTCATTTAACTGCCAACTCAGCAGGCTTTTGTCTCCTCACCCTGCGTGTTTGCACTACACCCTGAAGTGTAGATTTAGCTTTGCTGTTCTGTTCTGCCGTGTTCTTATCTGTAAAGGAAGGTCCGTAACGAGGACAATAAACGCATCGCCCCCCACATCGGCACTTACGACTGGCTGTAACTCAGACTCCGGCTGGATGCGGAGGCCTGTGGACACATGAGCAGCATACATTAGTTTTGGGGTCTAAAAAAAAACAAAAAAAGATCCATTTATCAGTTGATGTCTAGCAGGGTTCAGAAGCGAGTTCCCTCTAGAGTGTGTTTTTTTCCCCCCGTCCCTTTGTGTAAAAAGCGTTTCATCCATCCAGCTCAGGAATCTGGAGGTGACCGATGTAGATAGAGAAGTGGAGGTTGAGATAGGTGCTGACTTTCAGCCCTTAAGATGCCAAAAATGGATATTTCGACCTTAATGCTTCAACAGGGAGCTGAGCGTCATGCGTAAAAACAGCGGGCATGAAAATAGCCCAGCTCCTGATCCTGCCGTTGGCTTTTGTTTGTCCTTAATGTTCGGAAAGGATGCCTCGCCTCGTTCTGTTGTTACAGCGTGATTCTCTCAGAAGCAGAAAAAGGGTGATATTGAATGATGGCCAGCGCGGCCGAGAGAGGAAACTTCACACTTCTCCGGCCGCTGATGGAGGAGATAAACTCACCGGCTGCTGTCAAAATAGAACATTCAGCCATTCTAAGTTTCCCACGCCGGCGCTCTGCGGCCTCTTATCTGCGGCATGTGCTTCCCAGTGGAAGCCCCAACCTCCAGGAACCACCTGCCAGCTTTGTTCTCTCGCCCCCCGCTGAAACAAAGGCGAGCGGAGGCTTTTGACGGCTGCTTCTCCCTGTCTGGTTTTGAAAAGCCCCATCGGGAGACGGCGCGGGCCCTCAGAGAGCTGCCGAGCGGGGGCGTCGGTTTGAGGTGTTGCTTGCCTGGTTTGAGCGACAGCTCCCAGACACTTGTTGGATGTCGGCGCACAGACGGAGACAGAAGAGGCAGGAAGAGGGAGATGTTTGAAGCAAAACGTGCCAAAGCCCGACCCTGAGGCGCTCGTCAGGCTTGCCCGGAAGCTTTGCTTCTTTTCTTTCTTTTTTTTTTTTTTTTTTTTTCCTGCTGGGTCTGTTCAGGTCAGTTTCCCTGCTCACAAATGTTCTTTTGCAAATCAGTTAAAGGAAAGCGATGCTGTGGCTTGAACTGACTCAGTCGGCTTTTGATACCGACCAAACAACAGTGTTGTTGTTCTGTGGGGAAACACTGAGATTGTACTCTTGTTAATAGCAGCGTAATCCAAACTTTTCCAGTCTCCCGCAAGCCCACTAAGTTAAGCCTGGGCGTGTGTGTGCGGGCGTGCTGGTGGACCCATGCACGCCTGTGCTTATGTGCTGCCTTTGTAATCTGCAAATGAGCTTACTAGAATGCACATTTCTGATCCAGAACTTATTCATTTTCTTTATTACAGCAGCGGGACTTTTAGATTAAATATCATTTACCATTAATCTTTCCCAGAAAAGGGAAATGTAAAACGCTTTGTTTCCCAGAACTGAGGGTTATGCCGATAAGCCCTCTGCATCAGGGGTTAGTGCACATTAGCTCACATCATCAGTTTTACACGTGTACAAACGGCAAACAGGTTGAGCCCGTCATGTGTAGTTGGGGTGGGGTGGTGGGGGGCTTGTGTATTGTCACGCTGAGGATGACTTTCACTGTTCTTAAGATTCTGGAGCAGGACCCTGCAAGGCTTTAATGGGACATTGTATCCCATAATGCTGCAGCGACCGCGGCTTTGTGGACGCGTTCTTGGGTGCGAGCACTTTCCAGGCACTCTCCTCGCTTCCTGTCGGCGTCCGGGGGCCCCCCCCCCCCCCTTTGTCCCCGATAAAGAAGGAGGCCTTCAGAGAAGCCGTCAGAAGAAAGGCAGACAAAAAGGCAGGTGATGCACAAGCAGGCGAGCCGTGATTGGGTCACAGTCTCGCTCGTTTTGAGGTGAAGAAGAGAACAAAGCTCCTTCTGCCAGCGATTGGTTCCCAGTGGCGTCAAAGGCCGGTGGAGCCGGGGCCCGCACGTGAGTCCCACTCACCATCAGGCCACCGGGGAGCTGCCGCGGAAGCGCCACGTTCTGCATTTGTGAATGAGAGGGTTGGACTTTAAGTCGGCACATGACTGAGAAAGAATCAAAAATTAACACCTTCTGCGAATGCTATCAAAAGCAGGGCCACAGCAGGACATAAAGTGGGTTGAGATTAGACTTTTACAGCTTTATTTTGCTGAGCCTGTGTGGGTGTGAGCGCCTTTTATGGCTGTGAACTGGTGAACTTGACACAGTGCTCCTTTCCTCGAAGGCTCAGCTTGTATCTAGGTTACAAGCTCCCATTTCTAGGTTTTGTACGGCCTGAAACAACACAAATCAGCTATGACTCTAAAATCAGTTGAAATGAATGTTGACGTTTCCTCGCAGACTTTTTCACAAAGGGAATAACCCATGAGATTCAGTCCTATACGCTACTGGTAGGGCCCTCATTAGTTTTAGTTCACTGGCTTTAAATTATTTGTGCACACAGGACAGGATTTGACTGTTTGAGCAAAAAAAAAACAAAAACAGGATCAGCAGAAAGAAGGAATAAAAATCTTCTCTCACTGTGCATGATCATTTGAACTTTTGAACTGATGAAAATGATAAATTCTCTAATTTAATTAATTTAAATGTCTGATTAGTTTAACCACATCAAATCATGTGAGTTTCCTTGGAGCTGGAGCCTGAGTACGCCACCTTTCAGCAGGGCTAGTGCTTCCAACCTTCCCCTCCATGCTGAACTCCTGCTTCCAGAGAGCTTTTTGCAGTACTTAGATGTAAGATAATGAATTATGAATAAAGCATCAGATGTCTTCCAGCCAGTGATACAGTTGATATACAGCTCTCTTGCTTTTTTTTAATCATGAATAAAGTATTTCTTTATTGAAAAACACAACAGCCATTTACTTGAATCACGCAGAAAATTCCAATTAACGTTAATAAATAAGCGATTAAAAACCGAGCAAAAGTGGAACGGGGTAGCTGTTCCCTAATGTGTGTCCTGATCTGTGGAGAAAAGCTCTTGATTCGTTCCGCTGTTTTGATTATTGTGTATTGTTATCGATTTAAACATTTTAACAATGGCTGAGATTTTCTTCATTTTTTCCTTCTGGCAGCTTAACAAAACAACACTTTCCTATAGTTTCAAAATGGACTTCAGAAATCTAAGAATGAATTGGACTCTGTACTGCTGTTCTTGGCTTTCTTTTTCTCCAGGTGAGTGTGATGCTGCTTTCGGTTTCTAAAAAGTCTACTACCTGCGTTGGAGGTTTTGGATCTTGTGCGTTTCCCCCTCTTGCCTACATTTGGGGCATTCAGCCACAAATCCTTTTCATTACTGTTCTCTCCTTGTTGGTGTAGCAGTATTTAAGGGATTTTGTTCAGTTGACATTGACAATGGAAGTGAAATCAGTGTTTTTCTTTTTTCTTTACCTGGAGTTTTCTGTGCGTAACAGTGAGTAGACTCTTACTTTTTGGTGGGGATGGAGTTTTGGCGGGCCTGCTGAGGGCCTGCCGCTGACGTAAGCGCTACCGGGCCGGGACACGCACGTACACACACCGGTGTAGGGTTTTCCCCTCGCTGCTGACTCGGGAAGCAGAGCGGCCACTCTAGTTTATGCATATGCATTCTTCGCTGTCACATCCTTTGTGAAAGACTCTGGGCCGCTCGACTCCCCTCGCTGGCCTTTCTAAACTGTGAAAGAGGGAAAACCTGAGGCAGCCGGGAGTTCTCGCTGTGCTTCGCTGTTCCTGGGACCAAAAACCAACCCTGCACATTTATTAGATCGGGCTTTAATAAAAATCCCGCAGCTTGTATTTTTCCTTATCGTACAAGCCAGGGACAGAATGATTTATTGCCTTTGATTTTTATATGGAAATGAATACTTTTGCACTGTTGTTGAGATGCTTTATTTATTTTGTTTAGCCAACTGCTTCGTGTGCTCATCTCCGTAAAAACCTGTTGGCAGCCCTTATCCTTTTCTCTCTCATCCCCGCCTTTAATACACACCGCAGCACTGTATGCACACAGATCTCAGATGGCTTTAAGTCCATATTATGGATTTGCTTTTTATTACACCTGCCACATACTATTAAGTGGCACAGAGATTTAAGGAGCTGACTTGGGACTGGAATATCAGTCGCTGCTACTGAAACATTTTGTGAGAAGAAGGGAAAGCCTTTCTACCATAGTTGTCCACAGAGATGGGAACACAACCCTCAAGTTTATAGATGTTCTGATCTAAATTCTACCATCCTGCTTTCTTCTCTGGCCCCTTTTTAGTCATCCCTTTTCATCCTCTTCTCCAAAATACACACAATCGCACATCACACTGCTTAAATCCAGGGGTGAAGGGGTTAAAAGCTCTCACTGCAATAAAGAGGGCCCGGCTTATCCCTGAGTCTATTTTTAGAAGCGCACACACCAGAAATGTGCACGTGCAGGCAGGGTGAACAAACAGTCATTATTTTTGGTCTCCCGTGTCGGCGCTTCACTTGGTGGCTGGAGCTGGTGCGTTGCCGTGCGCGGCTAAAAATGGAGCACGGGAGCAGAGCATGCATGACACAAAAGCCGGCTCTTTTGTGCAGCAGGCGCTGCGATAGGCACCCGCGCCCCGGTCCGGGGCCATCTCCAGCCTGGCTGTCACGTTTTGTCTGCCGTCCACTTGTGCTGACACGCCGCTTTTGTCCTTTAAAGGCAAATTACGAAATTGCGGCTGATTGCAAAATCCTGCTCTGCGGCGTGTTCCCACAATGCCGCGCCCTGTCCGCCTCGCTGAGCACAGAGGAGGCTCCTGCCAGCCAGACACTTTGTCAGTCCTGTCGTCCCATGTGCCACCAACTTGGCTGAACAGGACTAACCGTCCATCAGAGGACAGACCAGGGGGTCTCTTGTGCAACAACTGGGCATTAAACGCACACAAGCTCCACTTTGTCCTTGTGCAGGCAATGCACAGCACCCACTGTGTTCTGCCCCCCCCCAAAAACAAACACCTAATCATGGCATTTGCGCAGGGTGATGCCCGGGTACATTGGATAAGCCTTGTTTTTAATTGGTGTAAGGACAAAGGCAACTGACAGTGAACATGAGCTAATGAAAGGAAGGGGACACATATTTGGTCCCTGCGTCTTTTGTCCAGCCCCGGCCGAGAAACGGGATACACTGTGTTCTGCCAGCGAGTTGTCGGTGTCAATTACGGTTTACACTGCTGCCTGGGAGCCCTCTCCTTGTGCCTTTTGACATGGTGCTGGACACAAACGATGGATGCCTGGCCAGGGCATCGGGGTAACAGTCCTGTTATGCAATTGAAGAATGATTTTTGTTCTGGAATTTGAAAAAAAAAAAAAAAAAACGAACGGCTGACAGACTCGGGACAAAATGAGGAAGCTGTCAAAATGGTGATCCTACGACTCTGTGTGTATGGCGGGTGCAGGGCAACTGGGATCCACTACTGTGGGTGTTTGATGCTGCCGGGCCCAAAGCCTATGGCGCATCTCCTAGCAACTAGGCGCCATCATCGATGCTCCTTAAAATTCACATGCATTAAGATATTCAGTAGTACCAGTTGCCCATTGTTTTCCCCAAGTTGGGTGGGGTCATTTTTTCTAAACTTCCATAACAGACCGTCTGAGGGGATCAAAAAAGTCTCCACCCACCAGCTTCATATGAGTAGAAATTCAGATTTTGAAGGCACTGCTTGATTTTCACATGTCTCGGTCAAAATTTTTCAAACTGATCAGTGTTTTTAAATTGGAGTCTCACACTCTCAAAGCTTTATTTGTGTGTGTGCTGCATGGCTGCAGAAGCCCCACAAGTGTTGCCATTTAAGCCTGCTTGAAGTTACTGGTTGAATTATGCTAGTTAGTGTAATTTTTCTCCTCACTTCAGTGTCTCGGGCCCTCGTAGCCCGCCTCATGACTTTAATGCGTTTTGGATGTGCAACAGACGCCCGCAGTATAATTACCAATTTCCAAGTAATTCTTGATTTTAGAGCAAATGTTGACATTCGTAGAGATACACAAAGAAGGACTCAGACACCACGCCAAATTACATTACCACTGTGTTTTTCCGACTCTGCCAGCATGAAATAAGGGTCAGATGGTTGTTTCCGACCGTTCTCGAGACACAAACCAGTGGAGGCTCACACAAGGGTCACCCATTCTCTTTTATCAGTCGCCATGACGTCAGCCGGTGCCCTCGGGAAGCGAATTTGCGACCCAGAGGAAAAGGCTCTTCAAGGAGAGGCGTGTTTGATTAATCGTATTGTTCCTGTCTGGTTCACCTTGTTCACTAAAGTCACCCAGGACGAAGCCGCCAGAACGGAAGTGCGCTGAATGTAATGAGGCTGGAGCGTCCTTCCTCTCTTTCTCTGTCACTGTCCCTCTTTGTAAACGCCACAGTGGCACAGACAGACATCTCATTCTCATTTCTCCTACATAACAAAGGGCCTCTGTCAACATACAGCGCGCCGTCCATGCCTAGATGGGGTCAAGTTTGCCCGTGTCCCCCTCATAGAAGAACACTCAGAGCCAGAGCTGTCCAGCGTTGGTGGCTCCTTACTCCATTTGCAGCACTGATCACAACATGCATGTTTTTCACAAGAAGGAGCTGCATTAGTTGGAAATGACTGACTCTGCCCGAGGGTAGCTGGGGCTATTTATAACTCCCCGTCTCCTGATGCTTACCCAGTGGGACCCAGAAGATAGGAGGATGAGGGGAAGGAGGAAAGAGGGAGAAGGAGGGAGGAGCAGGCTGCTGGGTAACTAGGCTGCCTTTAAGATTGATGGGCCCTGTTGCCAAGGTGTAGGGCACCGCTTCTTTGCAAGTGTGCCGTCGTTGTTGATGTGGTTTGTTGCCTCATTTCACCACCGCCTCCACTCCCCTTTCTGTCCCAGCCCCCCCCCCCCCCCCATGCACACACCTATGCTCCCTCCACATGCGTGTCAGGTGTCAGCCGTGCGGTTTGGACTGAAAGCTTACACACTTTGTCTAAATAACCACAGACAAAGACAACCGTCGCCCTAATTCCCGGTACTTAAGTGGGAGATGTAAAGCTTCAACCAGCAATTTGTGCAAAACCGGCGTTGAATTACTCCGGGCCACAGGTGTCATCACACACACAGATGCACCTCATTTCCATTGCAAAACGCAGTTGTGTGTCATTTGAATAGGCTGGTCGGGACATATCAGCTATCATTTAGGTGGCTGAATTTGTTTTGGAGATGCAGGGCTGAGCTCCTGCTCTTAATGTAATTCCTCACTTTTTACATGAAGTCTGGGGGGGTGTAAATAAAGGAAACCGCACATGTGAGGTCCCTGGTCTGATGTGAGTCTGGATCGGTGATATCCGCTTTGAAGTGCTTGTCAGAATTCAAGTTTTGCCGTATAAATCCACAAAATTGAATTTAGTTGGACCGAAACAAGATGATCGAGTCCACACCCAAGTCCTCGCAGGGATTTGTGTGAGAGGGGTGCAGCCGTTCATGCAAGGTGGTGTGAGACGAATACACAATCAGTGCAAAATGCATCCTCCAGCTTCATAGCTAATTAAGTGTGTTCGCGTGTGTGTGTGCGTGTGTCTATGTGCCAGTCTGGTCCACAGAGAATTCCAGAAATAGATCATGGACAGCGAGTAGCTCGCCTGTTTTCCTCTCTTTTATTCCTCCAGAGGGATTTCACATTGGTTTCTTATCTCATATCCAAAGGAATAATTGCATGTTTGTGCGGCTCAGATCTCTTTAAGCCTTGTGCTCTGAATCTGTGTGGATCAGGTATTTGCAGCTGCTTAAAATATACAGACACACACACACACACACGCAGAGAACACATGTGTCTGTAGAGATGGATTTGTGTGGTTGGCGATGCGTCTTGATTCCAGCTTGGTGCTCTTTCCTCCATTATTGTGCTTTTTAGAATGATTTGTCCTACGTCTTTCCATCACCCCATCCTCCTCACTCCCCACCTTACTTCTTTCACCCCCCCATCCCTCGATGCATCCTCCTCCTCCGCTTCTTCCTCCTCCTCCTCCACCTCCTCCTCCTCCACCACCTCTCTCTGTCGCCCTGCTTTTTATAGCCATGTCTTCCCAGGGCTCAGCAGCTACAAAAGCCTTTTCATGTTGCCACTATAATTACAGCCTACACACACACACACTTACACACCCGCGGACATACACGCGTACAAGCGTACACACTCATGGGAGAAGAGCGAACTGTGTCTTTATGTCTGTCTATGTGTGTGTGTGTGTGTGTGTGCTCGGCATGCGCTGTTCTCCACAAAAGGGTGAGCTATTTTTACCTCTCTCCCTCCCTCTCCTCCTCTTCATCCCCTCCTCATCCCTCTCCCCGCTGCTGCTGGCCACATTTGCTATGCTGAGCACAGGCAGTATCAGTCGAGCCCCAACATCCCTCCTCTCACACAAGCACACGCGAGCCGATGGTTGCTCCGCATCCCTCCCAATCCCGCCTGGCTCCGGAGCGCTCCTCCAGCTGACCGTGCCGGCTCGCCCGCTGCTCGCTCCTCCGCCGGCCATGGCTCAGACAGTCGGTCCGGAGGTGGCCGGAGCAGCTCCCCGCCATGCGCTCGCCGCCGTTCAGCTGACCTGAAGCCCCCCTCCCCCCCTCCCTCGCCCCACAACACCACCTTCCCGCCGACTGTGGCTGCGACCGCCCGATTAGCCGGTTTTTGGACGCCCGTCTCCATGTTGCGGACCATATTTGAAGCGGAGTGTTCTCTTTCTCCCACAGAGGGATTCCTGGGGAAGGAGCAGCCGCTCGAGGTTCTCAAGTCTTCAGCGCTCAACCACATCCCAACAGGTTGGACACACTGTGTGTATGTGTGCGTGTGTGTGTGTGTGTGTGTGTGTGTGTGTTTGTCTGTGCAGATATGTGAGAGCATGGTGTCTCCACCACAGCCGGTGTGTTTCTGTGCACCCTCTGTACGTGATTTCACTATTAACCACATCCTGTGGGACTTTGCATGCATCAGATGAGCTTTATTGTGATTCTCCTCCTTTTCAAATGAGCCCACTTCAAACCGCTTTAAGATGGCCACAGTTCCTGTGATTCACGGCCGGCCGATTTGAGAAGAGACCCTGCAGGTTCTTGGCTGTTTTCTGCGTGCAGTTATCTCACACTTCCATTTTGTTGAATGAAAATCCAGCTCCAGAACGTCAGCGCTCAGCATGTGAGTCAGTTATCTGTCCTCTGATAACCGAGAGGAAGGGCCGCCACTATCTGAGTACTAAACAAGCTATTGTGCATCTCGGGGACGTGTTTGCTGCAAGTTCCTGGTTTGGTTTAAATCACAGAACAAACCCAAACAGCAGTGGACAGAAGCTGCCGAAAGGGTTTGTGCGTTTCTGTCCCTGAATTCCCCGATTTTCTTGACACAGGCAGATATTTTCCCTGAGAGTTGTAGTGCAGCTGCAGGAAAATAACGCAAGATTATATGAATGAGCAGTAGGAGAGTGCAGAGATGAGGGAGCGTAAAGAGAAGCCAGAGTACAGAAATGAAAGGGGCACAGATGGAGATGAGGTAATCTGAAGGAGAAATGGGTGTGAGGTAATATATGCATAATGCATCGTCTAATTCCATAATGAAGAAGCTTAAACTGTTCCGTGCGATTCATTTTTCAGCGCAGCGGACAAGTTGGATTTTCCCTGAAGAAAATGAAAAAAAAACAGTGGCAGTGATTCATAATTTTCCTCCCTTTGCCGCTGTGAGAGTCGGCTGAGCAGCAGACTCCACCAGCCTGTTGCTGCCGCAGAAACAGGCACAAAAACAACCATCTTTACTCTCACCCTCGGCATCTCTCCTTTGTGCCAGACCTTCACAGGCTTCACTGTTGTTTCCTTTCTTCTACTCGCCTCCGGCTAGGCTGATAAAATATTGAAATCCACTGGAGTGGCTTCATCAGATATTCTCCAAATCTGTTGTCTTGGATACGGAGCTGCGAGGGGCCATCGCATTTGACCCGGCCCGCCCCCCCCTCCCCCCCTATCTGGGGCGCCACTATCTGGGAGTTTGTTGGTCTTTTTTAAATGCACTTGAACTGCCTGTCACTGCAGTTTGCCCCGCTGAAGTCCAGGCGTGTGGTGGGACACTCCTGAGTTTGGACTCATTCGTTCAGCGCAGCCCCGGCGGCTGCAAACCATGTTTTCGACACGTTAAAGTTTGATTTCTGAACTTCTCTGCGGAGATCAGGCAGCTTAATCAACCTCTGATATAACGGTGGGTCTATCTGGAGTCCTTGTTTGTGGAGTGCTAGGAGCAGGCTTAGACTCTGCGGCGTGCTCTCATTGAAGTGAATAAAGCTTCATGTTTAAGGGCTGCTATCCCCTCTCTCTTTTTTCCCCCCTGCGTCAGCCCGGGCAGCGAGGTGTGACATGCTCGATTAAAGCGCTGGTGCAGGAGCGGAGTGCAGTGCACCTCAACCTTCACGCATCGGCCTCCTGCGGCTCCGTGCTCCTGCCCTGCGCTCACCCTTCTCCCTCTTCAGCCGCAGACCCTCTAGTGACGTCGAAAAGGGACAAGTCCGAGCTCGCTTTTCGGCAGAACAGGACTCGCTTTACCTCCGCATACCCCCCGGCCCCCCCCTCCACTCAGAGACACCCTCCCTCCTCTTTTGCAACCCTTTCTTGTTTCTTTGGAAGTCGCAGTAGATCTGAATCTGTCTCCCGTGCCGGCTTTAGACCAGAGAAAGCACCTATCGTCTCAAATAGTTGCAAAACTTGCTTGGCTTCACATCGGCTTAAAAAGTTTATCCTACCCTGATACCAGATGGGAAACCAGCCTCATCTCCTCTGAACAATCAACAGATGTGCGACTTGTTGCCTTCCACGTCACCCCACTGCTAAACTCACTGTGAAACCCTATGCAGAGCTTCTCCTAGTCTTTATCTCCTTGCACGGTTTAATGAAAAAGACCTCAGCCATCTTAGCTCTGTTCTGCTCGGCTCAGTGTGACGTCTATTAAGCCTAACGAGTGTGGAGCTCAGGCAGTCAGGCCGGGGGATATACACTCGAAGAACCAAGCCTCCAATCAGAGACGCCAGCCCTCTGCATTGTCTGGTATAAATAGATTCGCAATTGGAGCCAGAAGAGTTGTGGAGAAGGCCTGAGGGGTTGTAAACAGATTGTGATTTGTTGTGGGGAGATAGAGGGGAAAAATGGTGGGAGGGAGAGAGCTACAGTGTGGGGAAAGGCGGTGAGCAGGGCCCCAGGATAAGGCATGAGGAAGGAGGATGGAGGGCAGCGAAGGCTGATTGATGGAGCTGAAGGTAAAAAAAAAAAAAAAGTGAACTTCTGAAAATGCCATAAATGCTACGTCTACGGGAGCTGTGTGAAGCATGATTTGCCTGAGATTTCCTCCCATGTTATAAATAAACTTGTTAAGGTCATTCTCAAAGCAGAGCACAGGAGCAGTAAGGTGTTCTCTGGAATCCTACCTGTCAAACAGGTAGCGTTTGTTTTGAAGCTGCTGGGAGCTCCTCGTTCTCCTGCCGGACGGCACGTTTGCCTTTGTTTTGGTTTTGTGACGACGGCCCTCATGCTGTCCTCTTATCCGCCACACATCAGTAAACCAAGGTGCGTTTGACGTCACTGCGTGTAGCCAGAGATGCAGCGATTTCGGAGTTCAGCGGTAGAAAGCTTCTAATTGGCCGAAATAGTCTGGGCCACATAGCTGGTAACATTTCTTCATTCTGCGTTCATTTTAAGAGCACAGTTTCCTCACTCAGGCCAAATAAGAAATGCGCTTAACTTCCATTGTGATGGATTTGATGTCCAATGCCCAATCACATGGCTATTCATATTCTTCTTTACATGATCAGCTGTTGGATCAGGAAGTGCAAAAAAAGGGCCGAATGCCAGTCATTTCCTTGCTCTTATCCAGGCATTAATTAAGCCACAGAAGCTCATCAGTTAGAAGTTTCTCAGCTCAAATTACTGCTGCAAACTGGCTTTCATGTGACTACCCACCTTTGCCTCACTTGATATGCAAATTAGCAGCACCTCTTCCTTAAGCGCTTGCCTGTTAACACCCGCTTACATCTGGCTTCTGAGCTCATCGCCAACGTGCTTCATCAGCACTAAGGCCCTTGCAAAAGCAAAAAGCAGCAGTCACGGGTAATTACCGGCCCGGATGGGCATTGACGCAACAGAAACGCATGTTTATCATGGATGACATCTTCAATTGAAGCTGCTCAACATAGAGCATCAACTGAGAGGCAAAAGGGATGAGGCTGAGTGACTTTTAGTGGTCTGCAGACAGCTGGCAGCACCGTCTGTGCTGGCGTGCCGGGCTGACGTCCTCGGATTAGACAAAAAAAACACACAAAATACGGATTTCATTTGATCCATCACCTCAAAAATACTCACACAAAATTAACACATGGGAAAATTGCTTGGCAAATACGTTTGGCAATTTTTTCGCACCCCTTTTTAGGATCTGCTTTTCTTGAAAGCACCTGCTGTACAACAGCGTAACATTTTTTTTACCAACCTATCTTACCTTCCTTGCACAGCGGGCTCTCTCTTTCCATCTTTGCTGCAAGCTGAGAGGGGCAGACATCGGTCTGCACACCGCTGCTACAACCTTCAGTTGTAAATGTGATGTGAGCAGCGAGAGACGGCAGAGATGGGAGACGTACAGCCTTCTGTCACTTCTAGCGTTATACAACAAATAAGACTGAGAGCGTTAGCTAGTTGTCAAATTTCCAATAAAGATTTAAGATTTCCAACAGTGATTTAAGATTTTTAACACTCTTTATCAAGGTTCCAAACTTCCACCCAAACACCAACATGAATGAGCGCTGTAAGGCTGAAGTCAAATGTCTGAGAATGAATTTCATGTTTGTGATTTTATTATGTTCCCACTGTATTTTAAAATCTGTGGGACAGCCTCTCTGTGGGGAAAGTCCTTACTCTGCTTCACCTGAAACCATTTTGTGGTTTTATTTGTTTAGGAAATGCAGGCAAATTCCAGGCCAGGAATCTGAGCGCGCGGCATTAAACCGCACAAAAGAGACCAAGAAAGAGGGAGATGCTTATTATAAGTAGGGGAGTGTGTGGGTGGGTGGGTGGATATGTGGGGGGGTGAGGGGCGCAGGAGGAGACATGCAGCCTGATGGGACGCCTGAAAGTGTGTGGGAGAAGGAGACGGAGGTATTCGACGCACTACAAACCAGTGTGCTGAGGGTTTTCCTTGGCCTTAAAAGCAAGGAAAGCAGGTTGAGTGGGGAAAAGAGCAGAGAGCGGGAGTATTCTGTGTGTCTGTGTGTGTGTGTGTGAGAGAGAGAGAGAGAGAGAGAGAGAGAGAGAGAGAGAGAGAGAGGGAGGGAGGGAGGGAGAGCGAGGAAGAGACGCTGGTTCCTGGAAAAGCAGAGGGCTGCAGAATAAACAGGCTGCATGCCTGAGACTGCCCTGTGATGTCACCACTGGGCAAACGAGGGACGAGGGGAGGGGAAAGAAAAGAGCAGAGGGAGACACCCATCAGGTTAAAACAAGAGAGGGGATGAACACCCAGCCAAAAGCAACGGAGGCTGAGAGCGTGCAGAGACACCAGATGAGCAGGAACGGGAGCTGGCTGTTGTTGCCCGCCATAGACTGAAGGCAGAAGAGCAGAGGAGGAGGAGGAAGAGGAGGAGGAGGAGGAGGGGGCACATTGATAAGGAGGACAGGACGAAGAGAGGAGGCAGAGAGAGCACTGATGGGTAACGGCAGCGCCGACTCTTTTATGTGGCGAGCAATTAGCGCTGCCTGTGTGACAGAGATGCCATATGAGGTGTGTGTTGTGGGTTAGTGTGCGTCAGCCAGTGTGTGAGGCTGCTTCAGACTGGATATGTGTGGAGGAACATTTTGTACGGGCAGGGTGTGCGTTTGTGTGGATGAGTTATGGATTCGCATTAGCCAGGAGCCGCAGCCCATTGACAAGTTCAGATTTAAATTTCAAAGATCACCCCCCCCCCCCCCCGTCCCTCTACACTTCTCTTATGCCTCTCACAACCGGGGTTAATTGTATTGCTATCGGCTTTGGTTCAACTTCCATTTGACAGTAAGCGAGCAGAGGGAGATGAGGCCGTCTCAAACAGGATGTGAGCTCGGTCAGAAAGACCTCACATGGAGTTCTTTTAGTGCTCGGCCAGAACTCTTTAATGGTCAGATAGACACTGACTCACATCCTGGAACTCTCCAGTGACTCGCACGCATCTTTAAAAGAAATACCTCCTGAGAAAACAAGACGATAGCATAGACTCTCCTTTTCGGATGCTGAGGCTTGATTAACCGTTTTATAGGAACTTAATATTCCTCTGGTGCTCTGCTCCTCTCATCCTCTGCCAGATTGTCACCCGTGTCCGAGAGCCGCCAAAACCGAGGGCGTCGCTGCATTTAATGAAAGACTTTGTACCTTGTTAGGCAGATTTACAGATAGCATGAGAGTGAGCCTTAGTTTTGTTGGAGTGTGGTAAATGAGTGGGGGAGTGAACGTCTTCTAAAAGCGAGACGCCTCACGTCCTGCAGGTTGAAACAGACTAGTTTTCAATTAGAGGGGTTGAAGCAGACTGTGAGGCTTTGCCCACTACCGACTCACATGTTGTTGTCATCCCCCACATGACTGCAGTCCCCGAGGACCCGTTGCATGTTATTGCACTGCTCTGTTATGGTACGGCGAGCGGTAACCGCAGGGGGAGGTGCTTTCACCTGAGAGCCATATGGCTTCAGCGGTACCCACCGCCGTATTTGGGTGTACAATTAAAGTTTGTCTGTTCAGAAGACGATGATCAGGAGGAGGACGAGGAGGGGGAAAGGCGCTTTCCAAGCTTCTGCCTGCGACCCATTAGAGGAACTTTCACTGCATGCGTTGTGGCTTTTGTGGCTCGTCTCCGTGAAAAAACGTATCAAATAACAAAGGCCAGAAGTGAGCCGATGCCTGACACGTGCCGTGTGGATGACAAGAAACCGACAGCTTCTCAGAAAAGAGACGTGCTTGTTAAACACCACTCAGACTGCGTCACTTTGCCGTGCGGCTGCTATTAAGCGTGGCAGCGAGGCCGTGTTTGCCTCTTTATTAAGGCAAAGTTGCAGGCAAGTATCTGTGGATCTCGCTAGGCTCTCTGTAAACATGTAGGTAAATAATCGGCCAATCGGCTCCTATTTATTCAGATTTAATGGGAGGAAGCTGCTTGATTGGAGGGCTTCCTGTGCAGTGATTTGTGGCACAAGCTCTGCACCTCACCGGGTCAATGCAGTCTTTGTTGGATGTCGCTGGGCTTGACGGCAGAGCTCCAGCATCAGTCGCCGTCTGCGCTGCAGCAGCAGGATATTTTCCCCGTTTCCTTTTGTCGCTTTTTTATTGCCATGGGTTTTGAAGTGTTAGACAATGTTTAATCTCATTAGAAGGTTGTTTTCTCATCTGTTGACTGTGGGATCAAAGGTCAGGCTTCTGAAACCGCTTTGATTTTGATTGATAGAAGACAAGCAGTAGGCGTTGTGCCACCTCTGATTATTAGAAATCTCTTTTAGGGTGCACGAAAAGATGCTCACCCTTTGGTTTCTTATCCTGGCATCGCCTCAAGAGTTGAGATTTTGATTTGAGTTACAGCCTTAAACCCCACATCAATTCAGAGGATTATTTTGTATGAAAGCAGTGATTTATGTTGCTCGCTTTCCCTTCAACAAAGCTGCTTCACCACAGGGGGAGAAGAACAAGAAGAGCCCTGGTAATTGAAATAAAAAAGCTTTGAATCACTAATGGTCCATTTTCTAACAGGTAGACCCATTAAACAACATTGGGAAGAGATTTGACTTAATCCCAGTCGGCTTTACAACCTTGCCGTTGCACAACGAACACACAAGGTGCTGTGAGGGGCCCACGTGATGCAGATGCGTTGCTGTCATTTGGCCTCGTGCTGTCAGGGGCATGTCCACTTTAATGTTTGCCTTGCATCCAAATACACTTTGTCACAAGAAAAGTTAGATAGTAAACCATGGATCCGGTGCTAAAGAAGTGGAGGGCTGTATGGCTGAATAATTAAAGAAGGACCTAACCAGGAGAAAAAGCTTTTATTTACAGCTCTGTGCAAAAGTATTGATCCGCTCCACATTTCTCTATATTTTGCTTCCAGCCTGGCTTTGCTGGAATTTTTTAAGTGGTCTTGATCAGTAGTTTTCGGGGCTTTCATTCGTGAATACAGACTGGAGCCAGTAAGAATTGTACTAACTCGTAGTTTCTCACTAATTTCTTCTCAGAATAGAAATGAATAAGGGCTCATGACTGTGGTTCAGTAATGGATCAGTTTTTCCTCGGGCAAAAACATGAAATCTCTGGAACATCTCTTGAGTCAAGGCTCTACATCCATCTAGCCCCAAAAGCCAAAAGTCTCTCAAAGCCCTGACTCTGGGCTTAAGGGTCCCACGCTGCACCGACTGCCCTTTGTAGAAAATGTCCACTCTGTGATAAGCGATACAGCATGGTGGTTGTTTGTCCTAAACTGTGTGGGAAAGCTCTGTCGACACCACTCACAATACGGTTCACTTTCCTTTGCAGACATCTCTTTAATATTTTGCTTGCCAAAGGTTCACAGCTCTGCTCCTTCATTCCTCTGCCCCTCGCAGTGGACATCAACTCGGCGCTGCCCCTGCGTCTGCCCCCAGCTGCCATCCCCATGGACCTGCGCATGGACCACCAGCAGCAGCAGGTGTCCGCGCTCTCCCCTCCCGCCCCGCAGCCGCCCGGCCCCCTCGGAGGGACGGGCCAGCCGGGCGGGGGGGCGGCGGCGGCCTCGGTGCGCGAGCAGCAGCTGCAGCAGGAGCTGCTGGCCCTCAAGCAGAAGCAGCAGATCCAGCGGCAGATCCTCATCGCTGAGTTCCAGCGGCAGCACGAGCAGCTGTCCCGCCAGCACGAAGCCCAGCTCCAGGAGCACATCAAGGTACCCCCCCCCCACCATGTGTGTAGAGTCAATGACGAGGAAAACAAAAAGGCTCAAGTATGTTTTCAGTTTGTAGGTCGTTACGTAGAAACTGTGAAGCCAGATTTCATTCACATTTCCAAAATTCTGCAGTCCTACAGCAACCAAAACAAGTCCAAAATGCTGCAACACAAGCCACTCAAAGCAGAATTCCTGCACCCCTACGAACCTTTTTAAATCTCTCCCAAACAAAGCGAAGACAGCTCTTAATTTAGTCTGCCACGGGATTCTTCAATAAGAGACTGAACTCAGAGGCAAAGAGCGGCTGCATCAGCTTTAAATGGCTTCTCTGGGAGGAAAGAGGCAGCAGAAAACACTCAGGCACTTTGGCTTCATTTACTTTAACTCAGGGGATGGATGAGAGCAATATAAGGATTTGTTTGGATTCAGAAAATGTGTGAAGGCTTGTTGTGCTGGAGGTGAGTTATATAACTGAACCCTCGCACCTTACACAAATATCGGCGTGCTGTAATGCTTTGTGCACACAGCCGAATCAAACGTGTAACTTCCATAAATGTCATTTCCACAAAAAAATGCCTAACTAGATGTAATGCCGCCTTCCAAAGGACATTTTTGTGTGTGAACGTGAACAAAATCGCACAAAATTTAAGTCCAAGTGGGGATCACGTGCCAGTGACCTGGAAATACCGACTAAATCTAGATCATCACGCCCACGCTTTGAAGCTGTAATACATCAGGCCCCCCCGAGAGCATCGGAGCGCTCCTGTGGGGCTGAATATTCCAGAGTTTGTTCTTTTTTTAGAGAATTACTGCTGTAAAACGAATGGTAACATCAGCTGAAACCAATGAACTGGTTATTGTTTTGCAGGTCGCGGTTTGTGGAAACTGAGCATTAGTTGTACGCTAATGACACAGACACACAAGAGTTGTTGTACTGTCAGGATTAAAGCAAATATCCTCTTTGAGGAGTTTGAGTTTTTGCCGTCAGTCTGACTGTTTCATGTGAGGGTTTCCATACATGAGGGTCAAGTTGCACAAAAATATTTCTCCTTTGAAAGCTTTTATGGATGGTGAGGAAATCATCCAGCCACCCAAACATGCATCCTGGTTTATTAAGCAAAGCCACATGGTTACATGGAGCTGAGTGACAGCAGACAAGAGAAAGGGAACGATAAGATACAGGTGAGGCATCTCCTGCATCCGTAGTTAGCCTTTCACGCTGTATGTTAATGCCCCTGCTAGCCATGACGTGCAGTATCTGAAGTGCTCTGCCCTTTGGGTGATGCTTTGCCCTGTCTGGTTGATGCTTCGGGATGAGTGATGCCGTCTTAGGGCTCGTCCAGCCTTTGGTGGGGCTGCAGGACCACTCAGACGGAAGCCAGTGACGCACAGGCAGAGCGCGGAGGCCCAGCCTCAATCAGCCCCATTCACATCCCCCGTGTGCTCACACAAACGCGGGATTAAAACATGCACGGCCTCTTACATTTCAGCAAACACAGCCGAGCGCATACTCGGTTCGTTTCCACATTAGAGACAGCAGCCAGCACTCAGGTACACGCAGCTGCAGGCCAACATTTGCATACACCCAGTCATTCACATGCAGCCTCTCGCTTGCAGGGAAGTCTTTGGAGGCACCCCGAGGAGTACGACTCTGAGAGGGGGGGGCAGAAAAGGAAATTGTGCGTGCTGCTCTGGTCTGCTGAGCCGCAGGGTGACTGTGTATGTGGGTCAGAGGTTACTTTGAGCTTCCCCATCCTCTCTAGCCCCCTTAAAGAAAAAAAGATTGAGGTGTTTGTCTGGAAGCACGCCAGGGAGACGACACGCTTTTCCCCTCACCCCCACATGCTAATTTATTCATAGAGCTGCCCTCACTGTAAACAGAGGTTCTCGTCCCAGCTGTGGAGTGTCTGTCTACAGCACTGGAGCTCGACTCCATGCCGCTACAGCGAGCTGATCAAGTCTCCACGGAGGGGGTGGGGTGAGGCTGATGTGACTCTGCACATCTCTTCATTCCTGATCGGTAAAAATGGGTTTCGGAGTGCTTTTTGTATGGTTTAAACCGGTGATCTTTCCCACGATGCTCACAGCGAGGGTCAGTGTGGCGTTGAGGGGCTCTTCTGTGTTTTTTTGAGGGGATTCTATCGTTTACTTTTTGTTTGCGGGACAAGCTGTCAGACCACAGATGGTTTTCTTTTTTAATGAAAGCCTTATAAGGTCTACATTTTTCACATTTTAGAACATTTAACAGATGCTGCTGAAAAAGTAAACAGATTGGATTTTGTGTTTTGCTGGAGCCTGATCCCCAGCTAAATTTGTTTAGAGGCTAAAGCCTGCGGCCTGAGGTCTGCGAGCGTGTGCAAAGATTTTATTTTGTTGCTTTGAGCAGCTGTTAAACTTATTTACCTCAGATCGAAGAGTGACGTTAGCAGGAGTTGCAGGAGGGCATTTCAACCGGGCAGAGTTATGAATTGGTTTCAAAAACAGTTTATGGTTCCCTAGAAGGAGGAAGTGGCTGGGAGTCAGGTGTCAAATAATGCTTCTTACTGACGGGATTGTGGTGTTTTGTCCTGCAGCAGCAACAGGAGCTCCTGGCTTTGAAGCACCAGCAGGAGCTGCTGGAGCACCAGAGGAAGATGGAGAACCACCGTCTGGAGCAGGAGCTGGAGAAGCAGCAGAGGGAGCAGAAGCTGCAGCTGCTCAAGAACAAGGAGCGAGGCCAAGAGAGTGAGTGGGATCAAGAGGGAAGTTGTGAGCACAGATGCTACAAGGAGAGCAGCCTAAAAAGACTTTGAACAAGTCCAAAAAGCACATTAGTGGCTGATTAAAAAAGCCAGCACTCTGAGTGTTCTTTTTTTTTTTCTCACCGTCTGTGTAACATGTGTTCACGTGTCCCCCTGAAGAGCTCTGATCACAGATGCTGTGTATCAAAGGAGAATCTGATTCCGAAAACCCGCACAACAAAAAGCAGCACCATGTTCAGGGCTTGTAAATAAAATTACAGGTCCTTCATAACCTTGGGAGGTTTCATCTGCCAGGATTAGGAAGAACCCGTCTTTCAAAGAGTTGAAAAGAAGCGTTGTGTTTGTGCTCTTCTGTGAATGCTTGTGTGTGAGTTTCCATTTTCCTTGGAGAACCTGTATATTTGCCATGGTAAACGAGCTGTATTAGCCCGGGGCCAGGCCAGTTATTATCGCTGCCTGCTGGACGTCTCTCAACAGTTTTTTGAAAGCAAGTGGACAGGAGTCCTTGAGAGCAGTTTACACACCATGTGGAAAGCGCTCGTGGATAGGGCGTGCGCACGTGCGCGGCAGAGCGGATCGGCGCTCTCACATGTACCTGCTGGATTGTGGTTGTGCGCTCTGTGCTTTTGAATTTCTCAACACTTCACGGGATTTCTGTGTATTTTGGCGCAGATGTTTTTACATTAAGGTGGCCATTTTTAATATAGCCCTGAACCAGAGAAGGCCCTCTGTGTTTGACTGGCGAGTGACCCTGTGAGGTGATGGATCCTCTGCCAGTAAAACGATCCAGTTTATTTTCTGTATTTTATGCATGAGGATTCCCCGATACTACACTGAGCTTAATAACCACGACCAACGCAAGACGAATTTGAGGATATTTGGAAAAAAGCATCCTCAACATTGTAGTTTATATAGATTTATATAGGTTTATTTGATTTAACTCCACTTGACTTTAAATTAAGCACATTTGTCTACAAAAAGTGGATTTACATTTCCTGTACAGTTTGGTTTCTTTGCCACACGTGCATGTGAAAACACTCTGTTCCTTTTTCCGTCAGGCGCCGTGGCCAGCACAGAAGTGAAAATGCGTCTTCAGGAGTTTGTCCTGAACAAGAAGAAGGCCCTGGCCCAGCGGAGCCTTAACCAGGGAGGCCTCCCCAACGATGCTCCCTACTGGTACCGGTAAGGAGACAGAGCAGTAACCACACTGAGAAATAACAGCTCATGATTCTTCCTTCCCCCAGCAGCAGATAGGTAATGCGTTGGATTGAATCTTAATCTCTGCGCGCCTCCTCCCCTCCTCATCCACCATTGTCTGTGTGAGTCCGACTGAGTGATGGATCGAGCAGGGTTAGAAAATAAACACGGCAGCACGCATGCAGGCACACACGCACAGGCGGAGCAGGATATTGGAACCTGATGATAGGGGCTCCTTGTCCTTGGAGGTTTATTGTCTGAGCCCGTTGCAGGTGTGCACACTGGCTGTTTCCTATTCTCTCCCCATGTTTGCCAGCAGTCACAAGATGCGGTTGCCCTTCACGCAAGCATGTGTGTGTGGTGGAAGCTGAATAGTTTGGTATTTAGACCGAAATAAACGTAGGTAAAATGTGGTGATGAAAAAGGTGGTGAAAAGGTTTTAATAATCCTGCAAAACAGACCCAAACAAAAGCTTTTTAGCTGTCAGATCAGCAGTGGTGAATATCTCTCCACACGAGCAGAGAACTCGATGACTTACCTTGTCAATGCTGCTTGTTTGTGATACCACCTGAAAATGCCACCAGAGAATACTTTAGATATGCCAAATGACGATATCCACCATCGTGTGTCTCAGTTGGCATAATTAAAGGACTTAATCTGTTAAAAAAGCTAAATAAAAAAAACAGGACAAAACCTGTAAGATAGCGTTACATAATGGAGATGTGACCCAGTAACAACTCCCACAAGTCTTCACTCTCATCTGCTCGGAGTCTTACAGTAGTAGTGCGTCTGCACCATCCATTTCTCCAGAATGGATTTGTCCTCTGTGGACCAGCCAGGCTGCTCTTTTTGGAAGAAAAGCAGCGCGTGCATCCGCCTGTCAGGAACATCTATTTGGGATGAGGCCAGCACGGCTTAACTTTTCCCGCAAAACGCCGCCTTGTCCTGTAGGCAGTGAGCAGATGGCCGCGCGTCTGCGTCCGTGCCAAAAGGATTTGCATGGTGCCTTAATCATTGAGATCTAGTTAGGAACTTGGTGCTCTGCGTTGTTGGTGATATTGGTGACCCCTCTAACAGCGTACGTGCTTTATCCCCCCCCCACAGCAAAACCCAGCACAGCTCTCTGGACCAGAGCTCGCCCCCGCAGACTGGTGTGTCCACCTACAACCACCCAGTACTTGGCGTCTACAACCCCCGGGATGACTTCCCGCTGCGGAAGACTGGTACGTCTTGGCCGCTCACACACACACACACACACACACACACACACGCTCAGCGCTCGCTGTGGAGGCTTTGTGGATTTGCAGTATGCCTGCTCACTTTTAGAGGGGATTACTCACAGATATTTTGAAATTGTCATGTCCAGTAGCTGCAGTGCAGACTCCCGTCTGGCATCATTTAGACGGCTACAGAGGTTCGCACCATTAATCACATCCACATTAGGCTGTCAGGGTCTCCCAGCATCTCCCACGTGAGAGCGTTAGAGAGTGGAAGCGTAGGTGGTTCCGAAGCACAACAGAGAGAGAGTGTAGTGGAGGACAGCGAGAGATTCTTACCATTTTAGAACCTGCTTTTTTTTCCAAGACGGTCGTATTTATTCTGAGGGCTGAGTGGGAATGGTTTGAGAATTATTATGATTTAACTTGAGTGCATATCGCATCAGAAGTGGGTCACCTGTTGCAGTTCAGCCTCTCACTGTTTTCAGCATTTACAATACCTCAGTAGCAAATAGGAATGCAATGATATTTTTTGTATAGTTTCGTGTAGCCATGCAAAAGGCACAGACCTGCTTTATTTAGGGTTTTGTAGACTCATACAGAATAATTGTTACCTGTTTTCATTGATTGTCCAGAGGAACGTTTCTCTGGGGAGTAAGGTGCTGCTCAGACCCTCCAGCAGTGAGTCAGCAAACAAATTTACCCAACCTTCCCGCAACTGAAGATAACCTTTGCCTGGCGAATCTTTATGGTTCTTGGAAAAAAAGGCCTTTGGGGCGACGAGCAGCTTTTATAACTTGTGAAATTCTGGCTGTTTTGATTGAGCATTTTTCAGACCGCCCGCCCTCCAAAGCAATGGAAATTTTTCTGCAAAGTTTCGTAAGAAATTTCAAACCCTACGTGGACATGTTTTAAAAGAATGAAAAAAAACCTCGGAGAGCTTCTTTTTGCAACGGTAACGGCATGAAGCAGCGCAGGGAGAAAGGCTGCTTTATTTAGTCAGTGTAGTGCTGCGCTGAGCAGCTTTTTTTCTAATTCTGAGTAAACCTTTTCACAGCTAAAGAGCAACTAAAACATGGCAGAGTGTCACACTGGAAAAAGTTTTTCTTGTGGCCCACCATCTAACATCTTCAGGCTCCTGAGTGAAACCAGCTGTTGTCGGTGTGTTTTCGTAAGGCCGGCGCATGTGTGTGCTGAGTGTGGGGGTGCAGCCTGTGAATGGTGTGTGCGGTGGTGTTGCCATGAAGAAGCGGTCATCTTACAGTGCAATTATTCACTTAGCGCAGTGGCAGGAGGCTGCAGCCAGGGCCCGTTGCCTCTCGGCCGTGGGGCCACTGGCTACGACGGATAGACCACAGTTGACACTGGCCCACACAGCCACATTCCACCCTGGGAGAGCAGCAGCAGCAGGAGAAAACTGAGCAAGAAAGGATAAACCCAGGGGTGAGAAATGGAGGGATGGGGTGGCAACGAACAGGGTGCAGAATAGCGCTAATCAGGAGGAACCTTCGGTGGCTTCATTGGCCAGTTTCTAGTGGGGGGGGGGGGGGCGTTGGTCGCCTTTCAAAAGCTTAGAAATCGAAGATTAGAGTGCAGAAAATGAAAGCTGGCAAGCAGGATTCAAACCAAATCCAGCATGTGGCACAATGATGCCCCACTCCCCAAAACCCGCTTTATGTAGAAAAGGAGAAAAAGCTGGAGGATGGCAGAGAGTGAAAAGAGCGTCCCTGGTGTGTCAGTGTGTCCCCCGATTTCTATAAGGCCGGGGATTGTGCTCAGCCGCGCAGAGAGAAGAGAACCTGTGCCACCCTGATATTTGCCCACACCGATGACGTGCTTTGCGGGGTTTACTTATGGTAATGCCAGCTCAGGAGAGTTTAGAGGCTCTTTTATATCACCGCCAGGCCATAAAGTGAAAGACTGGAAGCGAGGACTCCCAGCGACGGGCGAAAGGGGCAACAACGCTCTTTTGTGCGTTTCAGAAACTGAGAGCAGCTGATACTCTGAATGCTGTTTGAACAGAGCAGCATCCCGGGCAGAGAGGCTGGTTTTGAAGTTAAAGCTGTCCCAGCTGATTGGGTGACATCTGATGTTGCTATGGTAACCTGGAGCTGGATTTGATACTTAATCGCAACAAAGCAGCAGGTGCATCTGCTGACTGTACACTGCACATGTTTGTTTTTTTCCTTCCTTTTTTAACTGAATGAACGGTGCTGAAAAAATACCTGCCAAAATATTTCGGCTGTTTTTTGACATCGCGTTTGATGATCACTGACCGGGCAGATGACAGCAGAGAAAGGCTTGCGTGACAAATGGTGGCATCCTGAAAAGTTGAGCCTGTTGAGTCAGATTGGGGCCAAAAGTCATCGGCCTCTCCTATTCAGAGCATAGCTAGGGGTAAGAGAACATCACATGAATAATGCCCAGTGTGGACCATGTTCTCACATATACAGAGATGCCTCAGAGGGATGTAGACAGGGTGGGAAAGCAAGAGGCCCTCCGACTCACTGTGCTCTTTGATAGAAGCACAGCAAAGCATACTGTTCCTGGCAGAGCCAGCGTAGACTTGGGCCAAACTGGGACGGCCTATCTTTCACATGGACACAAAGCACATAATCAGACTGATTCCATACAATACATGTCGTCAGCTGATAACGAGAGTGCCCAGTTTGCTGCTAAATACAAAGGAGCGTGCCCATCCTGGTTGTAGGACAGCGCTCTGTCCGGCAGACAGAGCCTCTCGCCCCTGATGTGGGGCCTGCTCTGACAGGGGCCACAATGCACCGTTTGTGAAGTGATATCATGTATGAATGTGTGTGCTCTTGCCCAAAACAAAGCTTCCAAACATGCTGACATGACGTGTAAATGCCAGATTAGACCCACTTTTCCCATTTTTTATTTCACAATCAAAGAAGACCTATTTTTTCCCAGTTTTATTAGCATTAACGCTGACCCAAGCTTTTCCGTGTTGTACGTTTGTATTTCTTTGAGTGATCATTTGGTTAATCCACCTTTTTTTCTGTTCTTTTTTTTACAAACGTGCTTCCACTTTGTGGAAATAGGAACCGAAAAAACTAATTACTCTGCTTTGTTGGGCTACTTCTTATCATTTGTTACTGTGTTGTCTCATTGCTTTGTTTGCTACATTAACAGGAGCTGTCTACAGATTAGGAGCGAGTTAAGACGCTCCTTGTTGAACATCTTACGAATTCATTAATAGTCTGGCACGTGTGTACTGTGTCGTGTAGTCACAGTACTCCCCACTGTCTGTGAAAAGTTCAGTCTAGAGAAGAGACAGCTCTGCTTTCCAGAAGTGTGGGTGGTGATTGACAGCACACACTAAGATTCAAGATCTTTGCACAACATAAAGATCAAGCTACTGGGGAAAAGGAAAAAAAGTCTGTGTTTCAAGTCCAGTTAGTGTGTAATCGTGAAAATGAAATGCTAGATGTTTTTTAATATGCTGTTTTTTTCAAATCATTAACTGTTAAAGCAGTAACCCTCATCCCAAATGAGATTATAAGGATATCAAGACTCTCCATGGAAATGGCTACTAATAATCGCTGAAAAAAATCCCTAATTGCAAATTAATAATTGTCCTTTACCAAGGAGAGTTTTTAAGAGGTTTATTTGCTACAACCCTCAGCGAGCCCCTCATCCAATAAATGTCACCCCTTAGGTGAACCTGATTTTGGAAGCTGCTCAGAAATACGTAATTAAAAAGCAACTTATAAAGAGGAAAATATACATGAGGTGTCACTGAAAATCAACGGGTCTCATGGAAGCTCAAATAGTCGTGTTTAAAACTGCTGCATTTGCAACTGCCAGCGGTTTTCCTACTAAGCATGTTTTTTTTCTTCCGCGTCACAGTTTGTTTCTCTGAGCCTCTGAACTAACAGTTATTTTTGGCTACAAGCCTCCAAATGACAAGAACAGCCCCAACCGAAGCTGAAGACCAAACACAGGATGAGAGCAGGATTTTCAGAGATATCCCAAAGTGACTAGCCTTCAACTCTAAATGTACTCCTTATTGAATGTTAAAGGTTGAACGACAAGATTCAATTTTTTGTTCAATGTGTTTTATGATTATATGAGACGATACTGTCAACATGCCCAGCTGTAGGTTTAATTAGATTTGAACCTACAATTTTTTTTATTGCTACTGATGTATTTTCTAACATTTCCAATAATTGTTTTTACTGGCATAAAACTCAGATTCATGTCCTCTAAAATTATATTTAGGATTTATAGTGAATTGGTTCCAACTTGAATTGGTTTGACTCCATCTGGACTGAGCTCACCTTCCAACTGTGCTGCTCTACCTTCACACTTCACATTTCACACTTCCCTCCTTTTCGACGCCTTTATTTTTACCTGACACCACAAATGAGAACGAGTTTGTGATAGTTTCCACTTTTGGAGCTAGTTTGGACGGACGCAAAGATGATGCTGAGTGATCCAAAGCTGCTGATTGGCAGGACACAGTTCACATACCGTTCCCGTCTCCGTTCACAAGTGCGTGACAATGTGCACAAAGGACCAACATACCATTTAGGCAGTCTGACACGGCTTCCAAATTGGAGCTAATTGCTTCTTTGCTCAACTTTTGGTTCAAATCAGAGTCTGGCCTGGTCACCCCTCCCCCTCTGGAGGGGTGGGGAGAGTTGCATGCGAAAGGATTAGCAGCTTGTAGCAAAGCGATGTCATAACAAGGCCGCTTTGTGAAAAGTGCTCCATGACAGATCGATGTGTCCAGCTCCCAGCTGAAGCTCGGAGGCTGTAAGGCGGCAGCTCAGGTAACTCTCCTGCCTCTTTGGATTGATTAGCCCAAAGCTGCACTGCTGCCAGTTTAACATGGAGGAGGCACGACGGGGCCCCTGAGCAGGAGCTGGCAAAGCATTCCAATCACACAGTTACCAGAGGTGATGGGGGGGGAGAGGACACAGTGGGGGTCAGGGGGCTGTGCGCAAGTTTCTATCTGCTGGGATTCGTGATTTAGATGGTGCCTTTCAGTATGATTGGTCTCAGCACGAGCCAACGGTGCACCTGGATTTAGCTACGAGAAACAATCAAACACAGGTGCAGCCTCTCTAATAAAATTAGGCATGACTGTGTTTGTGCATTTGCTGGAATTAATCACAAAAACAGCTTTTGAAAAAAAGGGGGTTGATGGATCAGGAGTGAAAAGTGGTTTACTTCCGAATTGCCATCAAGATGCAAAACTATAAAAGCTCTTTTCATGGAGCTCTCGTGCAAACGAGGATTCTCTCTAATCGCAGCTGTTCTGTCCCCGTCCCTCTTCCAGCCTCCGAGCCCAACCTGAAGCTGCGCTCCCGGCTCAAGCAGAAGGTGAGCGAGCGCCGGAGCAGCCCGCTGCTCCGCCGCCGGGACAGCCCCATCAGCACGGCCAAGAAACGCTCGCTGGACATGGCAGGTAAGAGGCGCGCGCCCGCTGGCTGGGCCCCCGGCCCCGGCCCCCGGCCCTCAGCTCAGAGTGTTCAATTTGCTGCCTGGGTTACAGACTCGTCGTGCAGCAGCGCCCCCGGATCGGGCCCGAGCTCCCCCAACAACAGCTCCAACAACATCCCCAACGAGAACGGCATCACTGTGTCCATCTCCAACAGCACGGAGGTAACACACACACACACACACACACACTCACACAGCAAGCAACACGTGTCATCAGCCAACTTCCTATATGTCGACACACGTGTCATCTTCTAAAAAGATTGGATCTCCCTAAACACACTCATTTTTTAGGGTTATGGAAACTGTTCTTTTCGCCTGCTTTCTAGCTTCCGATCATTGCAGCCTTTTTCGTTTACAAGGACTCATTTTAAGGCATTTTAAGGTGATGGGTCTGCAGATGAGGGGACAGGCTGAGGAGAAGGCAAAATGCTATTTGTGGCGGCCATTAGAGGCACTCAGGCAGTGTGGGGGCGGCTTGTGGCTGTGCCCAGTTTACAACAGCAGGAGGGTGCAAATGGAGCTCTCTCGCCCTGCTCTGTTTTTCTTTTCTGTGTCCTGGGGGTCTATTTCACCACGCAAACACAGATAAATCATTTAAATGTGCTTTCCAGGCGTCTCTGGCCCAGAGGCTGTGCAGCGCTGCTGAGCAGGGCTCCGTTAACCAGCTGTCTCTCTACACCTCGCCATCCTTACCCAACATCACCCTGGGGCTGCCCGCCACCGCCACAGCCACCGCCGCTTCCAATGTAAGGAGGAAAGGCGCCCGCATGCGTGAATGTGTGGATCCGGAGGGTTTCGTCTTTTAAACGATTTGGTCAAAATCTTTGCCTCTTTCCCAGGTCACGTCGGCCCAGCAGGACGGGGGGCTGCAGCCAGCCCTCTCCCTCAGTCCTCCTTTCCTTTCCGGGAGCCATTTGACCCCCTATCTGGCCGAAGCGGGAGCAGGAACCGGTGGGCACGGCGCTCACAGCCCCTTACTCCAACATATGGTGCTCATGGAGCAGAGTCCGGCACAGAGCCCCCTGGTGACAGGTGAGGAGGCTGATGAGCTACAGTTGGTGGAGGGGTTCCGTCTTTGTGGTTGCAATTTTGGCAAAATGGACGGTAATTAGAGGGAGAGGGGGGAATCGGTAAATGCGACTGTGACGGAAACAGTGTGGAGCCGCAAAAAAAAAAAAAAAAAAAAGAAGCCCATCACAACGCTGCTGGAGATGTGTGGGGCTCTGTGCCTCCTCTCGCTGACAGACGTCCATTCATTTGCTCACACTAATGAGCTCCTTTCATATGTCAGCGTATGCTATGAGAGTGTGACATGGGCGCATTGTGTGCCCTTTCCCATCAACTCATTCACTGACAAAAACATTGCTTCTATTTTCAGAGGAGCATTAGCAGTGAATGAGCGCTGACGCAGATTCAGACGCATGTATGTGTGCATCTGCGCAGAACCACGCACAGACAAGGACGTGTGCTCGCCCACACACAGGACAAGAGCGAATTTTTACAGCCCAGATGCAATGCATTACCTCTCAGTCTAGACAAGAGAGAAGCCATTAAAAAGAGGATACGCACCACACATCCGAGCCCCACAAACCTAGCTGCTTCCTGCAGAGCATCGGCAGACTTCTCAGCAACAATTTGGAAAGCGCTGCGGCGGGCACCTTCTGTGATATCTGCGCAGCAGTGGAGCTCCTCACATCATTTAACAGTCAGCCCGGGTCTGCTTTTTGACTTTCCTACAAATGGTAACCATAACACAGATGGCTGTTTTATCTGGTGCACAGATGCATCTGCCCACTAATGGCAGGTCCAACACCAGTGAGAGGAAAAGTGGAAACTTCTCATATTTGTCTGGAATTTGAAGAATGCCGTGTGCATTCTTTCACTATTGATTGTGGTCCCGCAAGCTATGAATAAACCTCAGCAAGTACATTTGAGCTTGCAGCGTGTGAGGTGCGTCATTATTCTGTGTCATCTTGTTGCCATTCAGACACTAGCCTCTTTTGTGGTCCCATATTTATTATGATTTAGTTAGAAAAACATGGTGACGGCCCTGGGAAATTATTTTCCTCTTTAGCTTCCCACTAAAATAGATCGCGCATCCATAAATTCTTATTTTTCTCAAACAGTTCATGTCTTTGAGAGGCCTAAAAGTCATCATTAAAACCGTTACCATGGTTCAGTACAGAGCCCACTCGAGCATAAGTGGTGTAACCAGTCTGCTATCTTGGATCTTGTGCGACCATAGGGGCACTCTGATAGAATTCCCTTAGGTTTACACCTTTAAACCTGTAATGAATCTAATTCAAGCACTTTTCAGGTTGCGGCTTCACCCTGTGTAATTAAGTCCTGCTGTTTCTGTGTCCCAGGTGTAAGTGGGCTGTCCATGTCGTCAGCAGCGTCCATGGCCAAGCTGCAGCGGCAGCACCGTCCCCTGGGGAGGACCCAGTCGGCCCCGCTGCCTCAGGGCAGCGCCGCCCAGGCCCATGCCCAGGCTCTGGCCCTGCAGCAGCTGGTGGTCCAGCAGCAGCACCAGCAGTTCCTGGAGAAGCACAAGCAGCAGTTTCAGCAGCAGCAGCTCCATCTTAACAAGGTGAGAGGCTGGGCTTTCTGTGCTTTCAGTACTCATTTTCTTCCTTCTGAATATGATATCTTCCATCCACACTCTTCGAAAGACTCCAAAATCCTATTTGAATGCAATTGTTTAAAAAGAGGAAGAAAAAAAATTCCGGACACCCATCTGCCTTGACTGGGAGAGACAGAGCTTTGTGGCTTATTTTTGGTGTCTTATTGAAGCCGGTTTTTGGCTGGTCTGAGTAATTTGTCCTTTCGTGGCAGATTTTTTATTCAGACATGTTTTTTTATGTTGGATTTCACTCGCCCTTTTTTTTTTTTAAACTAAGTCCAAATCATAATATACTAATGCTCAACCACCTAGTGTCAGAGGGGGCAAATAACTCAATCAAGCATTGAGCTTTGATGTGGTTAAAAAAAATGCCGCTCATTTGTTTAGCAGCTCCCACTTGTTGAATGGCTCTGTAATGTGCCGGCCTGCCTCTGTGTGGCTGATGGACGGGCCCCTGGGTCTGACATCACATCCCAATAAACGGCTAACTGTCAGAGCTGTGCGCGGCAGGTCTCGGTAGTGGTAGTGTAGTAGTTTGCGTAGGCAGAGGCCAGCGGCACAGAGAGGAGCCTGCTAGCTGTGGCTGTGTGTGCGGCCGGCTTCTCTTTGCCCTTCTCTTTATCCCTCCGTAGTATTTCTGTTTGCGAGTGGGTGGAAGCAGGTACGGGTTGGCGCGTACAGCGCCGTGTGAGCGTGAGCGTGCACGTTGGCGTCCACGTCGGTGTGACTGGCCGAGACGGTTGCCACAAGCTGCAAGGTAACTGTGCGCTGCCATGGAAACGGAGCGGAAGCTGCTGCCTGATATGGGCAGGGAGGAAGCGAGCACCCGTCACTCTTGATGGCTCTACCTATTCAAGCAGAGCACTCGCTGAAGGAGGGGTGGGCGGATGAAACAAGGGATTTCCTCTCCCCCGCCTCCCACGCACCCCTCTGTCTCCATATGTTTCAAACATCTCGAGTGGCAACTTTTCACAAAAACACCTCTAAAACAGCCTCTGGCACACCAAGGACGGATTCCAATGTTCAGAGTGGAGTTTGACGAAGTGATTTGCCACTATCATGTGAACAATCAATGTGTAGCCACAGCCAGCAGCTCATTTACCGACTGAGAGCAGTAACGAAATCTGCCTGCCAGCACCTTGAAATATCACAGATGAGCAGCTCATTCCATGTTATTTTTAATAAAGGCTACTGTACTTTCTACGAGCGGTTTTGGGCCAGACTATGGTTACGTGCAGGAGATTTTCCACCACAAAATCCAAAACAGGGTTAAGCTGTGCGACTTCCCCTCGAGCCCTGGGGAGTTATCATCAATGTTCTTCGCCCTTGTGAAAATGTTCATAACAGGGCTCTGGCCGACGCGATAAGAGTGTCACGTTGACATGAAGCTTTACATTTCCACAGAGCATTTAACGTTTAACATTCGAGGTACTCCTGGACCCCATGTGGCCCTGAACCGAGCATCTCAGGAAAGGATTGAACGTGACTGCTCACTTATGCTGGTAATTCAGCCCAGATGAGTTTGATCATTTCCGCCAAGCTTGTGGGACCACTCCCAAGAAGACAGCAAGATGATATTGCTTTAGCTTCCTGTCAGTTGTGCTTACTAGGTACAAAATCAGGGCTCTGAATATTTCTGTAATTGGAATATTTTTAACTTTTAATTAAAATCATTTTTGCAAACCTACTAAATGAAAAATGAAGCTCCAAAAGGTTTTACAAACTTCTGACTTCATTCAGCTGTGTGTCTGATTCAGCCACAGCTGCCTCTGCCTTTGTTACAAGGGAGATTTTGGTTTGAACCAGATAAAGAAGAGTTCTTTTTTTCAGGAAAGAAAACGGGGCAAAGGGGGTAGTTGAGGTCAGGGTAGAATGTGAAAAAGGGGGGGGGGGGGGCATCTGTTTGGACGCACAGAAGGCTCGAACAGTAGAGCAAAGTAGGAGGAGCGGTGGGAGGTGGGGGTGAATGAATGCTCTGACGTCAATGCTGTCCCCTGGCCCCGGGCCAAGGGACCCAGAGGATCGCAGCTCTGGGAACACACACACACTCACCCACTGTCCCAGCACACACACACACACCTGTAGCTGTTTTCTCACACGGATCCACATCACAAACAGACACAGGCCCAGGAGGCCAGTACTCCGGAGCCCTCTGAGTGGCCCACGGCGGTGAACGGGAACGACCGGGGTGGGGGGGCAAAGTGGCTGCTCGGCCAACGGCACACCCGGGAATGAGTCAGTGAGGAGCAGCGCGACGGGAAGCGTGGAATGCCTCTGATCAACCAGACGCATTTCGCTCTGGCGCAGTCAGCAGCGCTGCCACTCACTTTCAATTAGAACGGCTGGGTTTGAAATGAGTGGGACAACAAACCCAATGAGTAATCCAAAATAAGCTCGTTAAAAGAAGAAAGGGATGACGTTCCAGGATTTGGATGCCGGGGAGAATGTGCGCTTTTGTCTGAATGTAGCTTCACATGCTGAATGGGTTTCCCCCCCCCCCCCCATGGTTGTCCGTGGGGCAGCGTGATGAAACTGCTCCCCTCTGTGTCTTCACACAGATGATGGCCAAACCTAGTGAGTCACCTGTGGGCCGGCAGCACCAGAGCCACCCCGAGGAGACGGAGGAGGAGCTGAGGGAGCACCAGGACGGGGGAGCCCTGCCGCTGGGGGTCACCATCAAGCAGGAGCCCCCCGATCCGCAGGAGCTGCAGGAGGAGGCGCTGCAGCAGCACCGGGAGCGGGAGAGGCAGGCGGAGCAGGAGCTTCTCTTCCGACAGGTAGGGAACAGGGGGGGGAGTCAGGAAACAAACGGCAACCATGCTGGATTCACAGAAGCAAAAACAACGTAGGCAGAGGGAATCGATGTGAGGCTCCACAGAACTGATTCCTCCTCTGCTTGGTAGTAGGGTGTAGGTGTCCCGGGGAAGTCCTGGAGGGGAGCGCTCATGTTATTTGGACTGTGAGACTATTATTCCATGGCATCACTGTGGTTAAAGGCAAAGAGCAATCAGATCCAGACTGCTTGTTTTGGCCGCCATCTGCTGGCCATGTGTTGTAATTACAGTGTTTTTTCAGCTTTTCGTTTTTGTTTTTCCACTTTCATTTTCGCATGTGAGCAGCAGGCTCTCTTGCTTGAGCAGCAGCGAATTCACCAGCTGAGAAACTATCAGGCCTCGATGGAGGCTGCCGGCTTGTCCATCTCGTTCCCGGGACACCGCCCCCTGTCCAGGGCCCAGTCGTCCCCAGCCTCGGCTTCCTCCTTCCCGATCAGCCTCCCTGCCTCCGATCCTCCCGTCAAGCCTCGCTTCACCACAGGTTTGCGTCACCGGCCTCTGACACTCTCACCTGTGTTGGTCTCTAAACTCCAAATCACTGTCTGGATGCCAGTAGCTTTCTATTGCCCGGATGGGATCATTTGTTTGACAGGTGTTTCACTTGCGTACCATATGCACTGGAGAACACAGACAGAGAGAAATCCACCTAAAAACAGGCAAACAAGCCAGAAAATGCTCTCTTAGCACCATCTGGTACCAGAAATAACTACGATAAGTAAAGGAAGCCAGAAGCTTTTCTGCCCCGCTCTCTGCTCCTCATTTTCTCAGTGGGGAGGATGCTGAATATTTCAGCAGTTCAGCTCCAAACTCTTTAGGGTAGAAAATACTGTATGTTTTTTATTCATTTAACATCCAGCCTGGATCAGGAACACTGCTTGACCTGCCTGTGTCTCCCCAGGCCTGGTGTACGACTCTCTGATGCAGAAGCACCAGTGTATGTGTGGGAACACCAACAGCCACCCGGAGCACGCCGGGCGGATTCAGAGCATCTGGTCTCGGCTGCAGGAGACCGGGCTCAGAGCCCAGTGTGAGGTGGGTCCACGCTGGAAATGGCGCCGCCGGCGGGCGCTACACGAAGCGGCGAAACCCATCTGAGGGGCCGCGGCCACGTTTGTGTCTGTGTGCGTAGTGTATCCGTGGGAGGAAGGCCACGCTGGAGGAGCTGCAGACGGTTCACTCTGAAGCCCACGTGCTGCTGTATGGAACCAACCCACTGCGACAGAAACTCGATTGTAAGTATTCCCGCCCATGCTCAGAATGAAGAACGACTCCTGCTAGCGTCTTCTAACTTGATGTTTCACTCCCTGATCACCAGGTTCAATCACTCCAATGTTTGTACGACTACCCTGTGGAGGGGTGGGGGTAAGTTCCACATTTTTTTCTCAAATGTTTGACTAAACTACAGCAGCTCCACCATTCCACATGATTTAGATGTTTCCCCTCAGATCAGTAGCGTGTGCCTCTGTGTGTTTCAGGTGGACAGCGACACCATTTGGAACGAGGTCCACTCCTCCAGCGCAGCCCGCCTGGCCGTTGGCTCCGTAGTGGAGCTGGTCTTCAAAGTGGCCACAGGAGAGCTGAAGGTAGACACTCATCAGGGATGTTACAAGCTTTGAAGAAGAAGAGTGACAAAACTTTGTATGGTTAAAACTCTGATTCAGGCTCCTCTGGAATGCCCTCGCTGTTGTTGCAGCTTTACAGCCACATTCTGCTACCTTCTAGCGTCCATAGTGAGGGTTTGCCGGCGCTCTGTAAACGCAGAGGAAGCCGTGAGCGATGATCAGCGCCGCTGTGGCTAACAGGCCGCTGTCCCTCTTGCCTGTCTTTCCAGAATGGTTTCGCAGTGGTCCGGCCCCCTGGACACCATGCAGAGGAAAGCACTCCCATGTAAGGCCACAGCCGTCACCACGCTCAGTTGGAAACGCTCAGTCTACGCGTACACAAATACCAGACCTGGAGCGGGCCTGTCTGGAAAAGAGATGACATAAACCGTCGAGGTTATTTGCACATAAAGAACCGAGTGCCTTCATTCTGCCAGCTGTCAGAAGGACCGCCGTATTTATTTTTCATATCCTCCTCTCGATGTGTTTGAGACGCACCGTGAAAACCCCAAAAAAGCAGGGAAGCGTTTTGGCACACGACTTTGAGAACAAACAGGAGCGCTCTGTCTTTTCTGCCGTTTCAGGGGTTTCTGTTACTTCAACTCGGTGGCCATCGCAGCCAAACTGCTGCAGCGGAGACTCAGCGTCAACAAGATTCTCATCGTAGACTGGGTCGGTCTCCCTCTCTACCGCCTTCAGATTGTCGTGCATGGGGTCGTTCAGATGTACTCTAAAGTGTGTGTGTTGCACATAGCTCAGTGTGGAAGGGTCTTGCAGTTAAATCATGTGTGTGCCTTACTTTAGGACGTTCACCATGGCAACGGCACTCAGCAGGCGTTTTACGACGACCCAAATGTCCTTTACCTGTCCATCCATCGCTACGACGACGGCAACTTCTTCCCAGGAAGCGGAGCACCTGATGAGGTGTGTGTGTGTGTGTGTGTGTGTGTGTTTGGATTTTCCTGCGATTGCATATAAAAATATAAACAACAAGCTGAGGTTTTGGCCATTTCTACGACAGATCATTTAAAATGTGTCACCAATGCACGTTCCAGTCCTGAAGCAATCACACAGCAGCTGATGTTTGTCCATGTTATCTGCTCAGTAATGCACAAACATGCTCTTTGTTCTCCTGAAGTCTTTCATTATATGTAGAATCCAGATTTGCTCTGACAAGAAAGCGAGGGATATTCAGTTCATCCGTTAATTTGTTTCTCAACTTGACGAGAAAGTATGAGGTTTCCGCTCAGAGGTGAACATCGTCTCCAGCCCCAGTCCTGCTTGTTTTTAATCTTTTGTTATATCCAGAAGTTTCATGTTTGCTTCCACCCAAATTCCCACTTTTACTGGTGTTGTAAAGTTTCGTCCCTCAATTAAAGTATCAAACCTGCTTTTCTGTGATCGTATGGGACATGCACCCAATTATTATTTTAGTTTTGAGTGATCATAATGGATTTTCACCAGCGTTTTCCAACTCATTTCTCCCTGTAATTGCAAGAATTCATTACTCTATTTGCAAAAAAACATCACGTTTGTTTCTTAATTGGTAGCTAGTGGGGCCACGCTTACTGAGACTTATTAAATAAACTCTTCACTGCATACCAGCTGCCTAATTAATATCATCTATGTAGCAGTTGGCAGCTTTTTGCAAGCATCCATTTCCGAAAGCGTTTGTTGGGTTCTGAGCTTTCACCTTAAAAATCAGACAGTTTGATTAACATTGTATGCTTTACTAGTTGTGCAGAAAGGGAAAAACTCCTAGACCAAACTCTCACATGACATTTCCTTTTTTGGAATTTAGCTGAAACAGCGTCCTCCCCACAGCTGACCCTCAGCAGGCTGTATGAGTAGCATGTGTTCTTCTCCCTGCAGGTGGGCAGCGGGCCCGGCGTTGGGTTTAATGTCAACGTTGCCTTCACCGGCGGTCTCGACCCCCCCATGGGAGATGCAGAGTACCTGGCTGCCTTCAGGTATCCGACCAACTTATTGGTTTTCTGTTTTTTTTTAATACTTTTTTTAGGTGTCTATGTTAAAATTCTTCGACACCCACATCCCTGTTAAAGGGAAGTGAAAAAACTGTGAAGAGTTCCTCATTCAGCATAATGGCTCCTAAACAGATCATCAAAATGGTGGCATTGAAACTAAAAAATCCCATTTTGCCTCGCATTTAATGAAGTGACTACTTTTGAATAGTCATTATAATTAAAAAATGCTACTCCTAAACCCTGAGATCATGATTTCAAAGATGTAAAACCAATAATTTCCCTCCTTTGTCATTTGTCTTCATCATTGTGCATGTTGACATGTTGACAACTGGTAACCCCCCCTCCTTCTCTCAGGTCTGTAGTGATGCCAATCGCCAATGAGTTTGCTCCAGACATCGTGCTGGTGTCCTCTGGCTTTGATGCGGTGGAAGGACACCCCCCACCCCTGGGCGGCTACGTTCTGACGTCTAAATGTGAGCACAAGATAGTCTGTAGTGGAGCATCTTATCTCACTGTCCAGACGCAATTCATACAATGTATAAACCAACACATGCGGTTAGGGGCTTGAAAAGGTTCAAGCGTGGGCACAACTGGTGGAAATCTGCTGAGATGTAAATGAAAGTGTGCCTTTTGCCCACGCTGACTTTGCTCCTGTGACCTCTCCTCAGGCTTCGGCTATCTGACCAGGCAGTTGATGACCCTCGCTGGAGGCCGGGTGGTCCTGGCTCTGGAGGGAGGGCACGACCTCACCGCCATCTGCGACGCCTCCGAGGCCTGCGTGGCCGCTCTGCTCGGACAGGAGGTACAAAGCTCACATAAGAAGCTCCAAAAACCTGGAAGAAAAGAAACGCTTTGGAAGACTCATCCTTTACTTGTTCTTTTTTATTCATTATACTTAATTTTCTAATAACATTATAGTTGATTACCAGGGGTTAGTACTTTTTACTAAGAACAAAGCTCACCTGCCTGCGTAATTACTTTAGTGTCAGTTTCCCATCACATGGAGGTTGCAACATGACGTAGATGTACCACTGCTACATTTTGAGCCGGCTCTGAGAACGAGAGCAAGCTGGAGGTGGACAGAGACTGCAAGAAGTTTCCACTTTCCATGCTGACCTCCTGTGGAAAGTATGCTAAACGCAGCCGTTCCACATTTGTTTTCATTCTGTGTGTGCTTTCCTTCCAGCTGGATCCGCTGCCGAAGTCTGTCCTTGAGCAGAGGCCCAATCCCAACGCCGTTCTCTCTTTGGAGAAAGTTATAGAGACTCAGAGTGAGTTCAGCCTCAGCACAACTAACAGCTAAGAAAGAGGAACATTCATTCGGGGCATGACGTGGCAATGAAGTCACATTTGTTCAGGGACAGCTGTTTATTCAGAGAGCTTCTCTTCTCATTTATCATTTTACTCTGATTTAAAAAAAAAACAACTATCCTTTTTCTCTTTTCCTCCCTCCCCCTGCTCCGCTCCCTTCTTTCAGGTAAGTACTGGCCGTCTGTGCTTCGCTACTCGTCACGAGTGGGGCTCTCCCTGCTGGAGGCCAACCGAGGAGACTCTGAGGAGGCAGAGGCCGTGAGCGCCATGGCCTCTCTGTCCGTGGCCAACAGCAGCGCCATGGATCAAAGGTAAGGGGTCCGGAGCAACCGGGAGATTCCCCAAAGCCCTGAGTAGACTTCCTCTGGCCTGGTTGGTACTTTCACCCTGATTTTGGGACAGTTCTTCTTAAGCCTGAATACAAACATAATAAAACCTGAAATAGGTATTTGTTTGCTTCATAGTTTTGCATTTCTTCATGAAAACAGGGGAAAATCTGTCACCTTTAACCTCTGAGTCTTTCCCTTCAGGCCAGATGAGGAGCCCATGGAGGAGGAGGCCCCGCTGTAAGGGAGGCGCCCGCCTGGGGTTGCAGGGCAACCATTGACCTCTCTGGAGAAGAGTCTCGACTGATCCCTTCATTTAGTCCCCCTAGCCCCACTCACCACGTCAGTCACCTCGATTGGCGGCCCCTCGACTAAAGACGAGGGAGAGGGGGTGGGCTCAGCCTCAGAGGAGGGAGCCAATCAGAAGACAGAGGACTGAACTGGAAACAGAATTTAAACATAACGGCGTTGCTCGGCAGCACCCGCTCAGAGACTCCTTTTTTTCTGTCGGTCTTCGCGCCCCTGCGTTAGCCAGCGGGCGGGTAAGCGGGTGGCCGCGGCGGCGGCGGCGGGCCGGCGGGTTTGAAGGCGAGGTCTCGTTGAGGAGCGGCGTGACGACCCTCCTGGGCAGAAAACACACACGGTGCTTTACACAGCTGCCCCCGGGCCGCGCTGGTATGGACACCAGGGACAGCAGACACGCCCCCAGCTGTCGGTTTAGCAGCTCGGGGGACTTTCTTTCCACTTTTCTTAGCTTCTTACCCTACCACACAGGGGCGTCGCGGCCACTCAGATGACTTTTTACCGGCCGCGTTCACTGTGGATTCTTGTGGGCTTGAGAAGGCTTTTTACAAAGATTTGACTCTGAGACTGTCGCCTCGCTGGAGCAGCCGGAGGAAGGTTGACGAGTGAGAGGAGTGCCTTGGTGAGGGTCCGCTTGATTTCAGGATTGTTCAGGAAAAAGGTTGCCTTAAGTTTTAAGATTTTCTCGCTTGGGAATCTGAGCGCGGGAGGAAGGCGGAGAACTCGAGAAAAAAAAAAGCAAACAATCTTTCAGCATGTTTACTTGGAATGTGATGAAGACAACGTTTATGTCTCTCACAGCCTCTCTTGAAGAGTTACTTTACTTTTGAATGGATCTATTTTTCTGTAAAAAAAAAGAAAGAAAAAAACACGCAAAAGTAAGAAAACGCTTTGTAAAGGTAGTTGCCAGCTTCAGTAGAAAAAGGTGCAAACATGGAGAAATTTAACCGAGGAATTAGATAGTGAACTCTCAAAAAGGTCTAGCCTTTAATGTAGCTTCCCTTTAACCGAAGTCATCGCTTCAACACTTAAAAGCATGCAGACGAGCAGAGGCCAGACTTTATCGTAAGATTTTTTTAAATGTTATCCTAAAGAGAAAGCCAAGCAAGAAAAGCCAAAGCATGAGTTTGCATTTGCTGTTTCACTCCTCTTAAAGCAAGTGGACAAACATTTCGCATATTGGCCCTTTAAGATGAGGTTCCCAATACCAACTTCAATGTTTACGAATTTAATAGGTTGCAGATCAGGTGAACATTTCTTTGCACTCTGTTGCTGATCGAGGGCCCATGCTTTGCCGGTTGGCAACTACCTTAGTGCGAGCTAAACATTAGTCATGTATATTGAACTGAATATATTTTGACAGGCAGTAATCGAGTATTGTCGGTTTGTATCTACATGTATGATTTCCACATCAAGTTGTCGATTTACAATATCAGAAATGTGTTTGGTAAGCGTGTCTGCTTTTTATTTTTTATCGTACAAGATTATTTTTCTAACTTTTTTCATCCATAGATTTTGTTTGGTGTTTTTATCCGTTTTCTGGATAGTTATAGGGCTGCCATTCACACACTTAGTGCTGTCTTCATTTCTCGTTCAAGACTTTCTTTCTTGTATTTATCGAAAGCAAGGAGCAACACTTTCTTTCTTTCTTTGTACGGCTCCCTCAGCCTTTCTGCATTTTCATCGACTATGTATTTATAACATGTACTGTTTATAGGAGATTTGTATATGGAAAATTTATAAATGTACTCTAATGACAGCTATGATATTGTGAGCAAAAAACCCAGTCTGGTGTATGATGCTACTCCATGAACTTAAAAGGAAAGCAGCATATTTAACTCGTCATCGACTGCACTGTTTCCAAGTTGCCCTCCAGCGAATCATTACTCGGCACTGCAATTGACTTAACACATCCGATCACTTTGTTGCCTAATTGAAACATTCTCCTCTGGTGCATGGATGATATGCACTTACCTTTCGACTGTGACAACATCGTTTTCTATGTAGCTGGCTGAGTTTTCCACAGCAGGAAAAGAAGAAGAAGAAGGTGTTGTGGATGTCAAAAAAAAGGAGAATTTTGAGCCAGATCCGGATGTAAACCAACAGCTCATTGTTTTTCTGTTTGCTTTTTGAATTGAGCATTTGCTGCACTATCATGTCCGAGACATCTGTTTTCCTTCTTCACTTTTCCTGCTGGTGTTCAACTGATCTCACATATTCAGATAGATCGCTCAAATGAACCCCCACCTGTCAACAGCTTTGTTCATTCAACGGCGATCGATTTTATTTGAAGTTATCATTTTAGAGACCTGTAAGATTTGAGGTTCAGTTCCCATTTTTCATGTCTGACAAAACATTCCACTTGTAACACATTTGATTTGGCTTTTTTTAAGTGAATTTGAGGTTATTTTGTAGAAACTAAAATACCTTTTCTTTTTGCTGTCTGCTCGCGCCAACTTTAACTCTTTGCATGGTTTGTGAGTCAGCATGCCTGCTTGTCTATGTAACAAAAGAAATTGTATTTGCACAATAGAAGAAGAACACTGGAGGACTTTAAAGTACAACCTCCCAAAAGCACCAAGTGGGAAGGTTTTTCTTCCCCTTTGGTGCGTAAACTGTTAAAAAGACTTTGTCCAAATGACTCCACTGAGACGCATTTGATATTTTGACTATCCAACAAATGATTTTAACACAATTCAGCACTTACGACATGTATGGACTGTGTTTGAGAGAGACGTGCTCTGACAAACCTCGGCTGCAGTCACAACTTAGAAAAAGACTCTTCCAAAGAATGTTCCTCTTACAAAGATTTTTTTCAGCTACAACGGATCAGAAATTGCTTAAGAAAGGGTTTCGGGGAAGAAGAAAATAAGGGCATCGTCATATGATTGTCACACCCACCTCGGCCAGTTCTATATATATATAACCACTGTGGCTCAAGAGCAATTCTTGGTTTACATGTAAATGGATAGAAAAAAGTTATTTTTTGTTTGTTGTTTGTCTCTCTTGATGAAAAATGTTATCTTTCTTTGGGACCTACGCTTTGGACATTTCATCTCTGACATCATCTATAGAATATATTTCTGAAAAATACAAACATTTCTGCTTGTCTTGCTGTGTTTTTATTTCTCCCATTTAAAAAGTCAAATTGACTAAGCTGGTCTTATCAGGTCAAAAATACTGCTCCAAAATCAATGCCAGGGATGCTCTTAACAAAAGCAGATACTTAGATTTAAAGGCCCTAAAGACCAGAGCAAGCTTTTTGCAGGTTTCTGCTTTTATCACATCAGCAATGAGATGGTCACTCAAAGTCCACGTTAGCACACTATATCCCCTAATCATCAATGGTGAAATACCAAGAAGCATTCCTTGATAAGATCCTCATTTTTCAAAGGATAACTATGGAATTTTAGCCGTTTTTCTGTCTTATTTTTTACCTTTACTGGATCTGAAAAACTAGCTGCCCAGCACATGACACCAATGATCCCAGCGAGAATGTCACTAGTAAAGGGGAAAAAGAAACATAAGAGTCTCAGGTGACTTCGCTCTGAGTGAAAAATCTAATTACAAACCCCAGTGTCACAAGTGTGCATGGAGGATTCAAGCAAAGTCCAGAGCAGCTGTCAGGTGACCTGCTTTTCCTTTGATTTTCTGTGATTAATCTTAAAACCAAAAGTCTCCAATAAGAATTTCTGCCCATGTTGCTGTGCTCAATAAACAGCTCAGCTTCAACCAACTAATATGAGCCAAATGATAAAAAGAAAAAGTGTAGAGCCTGTAAATGTGGTCTTTTAATGGATGGGGAACAGTAAATTTGACAGTTTTTAATTGATGAATCATTAAAGAGGTAATGAAATTACATGCCCACACCATATAATAGGCAAATTATCAATAAATGTTTTTAATTGATGGATGAATCATACGTTAATATCACGGCATTTAAAATGTGAAAGCCAGGCGGGTTCCGGCCAGTTTTGTGTGCCTCAGGGGGAAAAAAGCCCGTGTGTATGTGTGTGTTTAGTAAACAATAACTGCGTGTAGACGTGACACAGTCCGACCGTCCAATGAGAGGCGGGCACTTCCCTTCAGCAGGCAAATACGGAGCACATATTTCCTCTCCGCCGACGCTCCTCCGCGCTGCCACAGTGCCATGCCCGAGCTGCAGCATTAGCAGGACTCTTTCCCCCGTCTGCTTCACCCTCAAGCGGGGAGATCTCCCTCTTGTCTTCTCTACTCTTCTCGATCTTCTTTTCCCAAACGAGCTTTTGCCCGGCCCTGCGGAAATGCCCAACATCGTGCTTTTTAGCGGGAGCTCTCACCACGACCTCTCGCAGAAAGTGGCTGATCGGCTAGGGCTGGAGCTGGGGAAGGTGATCACCAAGAAGTTCAGCAACCAGGAGACATGGCGAGTACACGTTTTTAATATGAGTTAATGTCGGTTGTATTTATTTATTTGAGCTTTGCTTTGGAATCTGAGCCCATGTCTCTGTTTTTCGTCCGGACTGGTATCACGTGTGGGAAGTTAGCTTCGAGCTAACGGTAGTTTACTATGCAGCTCCGGGATGTTCACACGTGATTAGCTAGCCGCATGTAAACACAGCAGGCTAGCGGGCTAACGTTAGCAGCCCCCTTATGACTTAGTGCCATACTGCCTTATTTTGGTGGCCGTTTTAATGTTTGTTTTTCATTTGTGTGCGGTTTTATCCAGAGAGAGGCAGCTCTGGTGTTCACGAGGGTGTGTACTGTTATGTTGGGTTGATAAAGGCGCCTTTACGCCTGTGTATCCCAGGTTGCGTTTTTTCTCCTTTAAAAATTCCTTTAAAATTTCTCCTTTAAAATTGAATTTAAATGTTGTTTTACACGGGCTGGAATGTTTCTATTGCTGCTTTTTGGTCCCCAAGCAGTGGCTTATATTCGGTATTCAGCTGCTGTCTATTTTCAGTCAGGCGGAAATGTTCACCTTTAGCTACAAAGCTGCAGCCGCTCACAAGGGAACCACTTTGTGGGGTGTACAGAGTTTGACGTGACATCGGGACGCGTTCACATAGCTTAAACATGCAAACGTGGCCCTGGTTCTTTGCTTTGGTCGAAGAGATCGTGTCTTGAAAAAAATATGCAGAAAGTCAACTCAAATAAGTGACCAGTGCACTGTCACGGACACCGCTTAGTTTGCTGTCATTTAAAATGGTCCTGAACGGTTTGGCTAGCAGCAGAGGATCCCATAATGACTTGCTAGAGGATTTTAAATCACCATTTGAAGCCAGACACAGACAAACCTAGTAAATGAAGTTATATATTTTTTTAGCGTTCAAGTGCATAGTTAAACCAGATGAAATCTCTGTACCATCTGTGTTGCTTATCATGGAAAATAATTTCCTGAACTGTCCAGTGGATTAAATCACATGCACATAATTTGTGCTCATTTGCAAAGTGGCCTCATTCATTACTCCTTGAATCAGTGTCTACTGGCTTGATTCTTGCCCCCCCCCTTAACATGGCTTTTGCAAATGACTTTTATTACTTTTCCTGCCTGGCTTTGAACACAGTTGGTTCAGGTCATGTGTCTTGTTTGAACCTGTCTGCAGAATGACCTGGCGGCCTCAGAGCTGGGCTGACCAAAGAGGTCTCATACCAGTGTTTTTCCACTGCATCTTTAAAATAAGCATGTACATGTGGCTGACATGATCTTTCCAACCTATATATTTGAGGGTGTGTTGTTTTTTTCTCCAGGAAGTATTCGATACATGAATGTGTTTTTGTGCAGGCTGCATATGTTCTATAATCTTCCAATTTTGAATAATTTCTGGACAGTTTAATATCTCCAGGCTGTTTGGCACGAGGTGCAAAGCAGAGATTATGTTCTCGGGGAGGTGAGCGCGGTGCCCTGTCCCCCGCTCCTCTGTAGATACGGCACTGGCTTCCCGGCTGGCTGGAGAGTCGGGCGCTGAAGCAGAGGCCCTGTCTGAATGTTTCTTTGCTTAATAGCGTCTTGTTTGTTTTGCATTGATGACATTTTGTTGACACTGGACTGCTTGTTTGTGGTGTCTTAAGTCCTGGAATACGGCTCAAAGATCAAATCACATTGTACAAACCCGAACTTTGCTTAAAGGCCTGTACGTCAAAACATGTGAACGAGATCCATCCAGAATAACACTAATAGGATTTGAGCTCCAATGCCTGTCGTATGAGATGTGAACATTTGGCGTTTTTATTCAGAGCTGAAAACGTGTTGGTCTGTGTTTCATGGGGGACTGCACAGCAGATAAAACTGAGCCTTTACGGGTTCAGACGGCTGTGTTGGATTGGAGCAGAAGTCGGCGCTCTGGCCTGACCTCTCTGCTGACCCAGAGGTACTGGTGGCTGGACGGGTCCGGCTTGAAGTTTTGACCGCTGAATGCGTGCGGCGATCACCTGACTGAGGTCCCACAGAGGAATGTTTCACACACGTGCCGTTTTTTTTTTTTCTCGCTGTGTGGAGCTCCTCAAACGCTGGGCCGCAGGTTCAGCCTCGGCCGGGGGTGACCGCCTTTTGTCCGGCTGTCCTTTTGTGTGTCTCTGGAGCCGTTGTTGGTTCAGCTTTGCCGGACAGTAGCTGCTTTCTGTGATCAGACGTGTGGCTCCATGGAGGCTAACTCGCTGCTCACCCATCACCGCCTCCGTTGTCGCCCTGGACTAAATGTTCTCTGTCTCTGGTGTTTCTCCTTCAACAGTGTGGAAATAGGGGAGAGCGTGCGTGGGGAGGACGTGTACATCGTTCAGAGCGGCTGTGGCGAAATTAATGATAATCTCATGGAACTGCTCATCATGATCAACGCCTGCAAGATTGCGTCCTCCTCGCGCGTCACGGCCGTCATCCCGTGCTTCCCCTATGCCCGCCAGGACAAGAAGGACAAGGTAAGCCTGGGGCGAAGAGTCATACTGTCGGTCATTATCTGGTGGCGCAGCAGAAGGTCCGTTTAGCGCCGAGCCACAGGAAAGCCGCAGCGCCGCTGTCCCGACCAGTTGGGAATGATTTCCTCCTCGTTTGTCTTTACCTTCTTGCTCTGTCCTCACACCCAGTGCGTTCATGTTTCTAAAGGAAAGGGGCATTTTGACGATGGTCATCAAAACAGTGCAAAAGCTAAAACTGTGCTAGCACGGTTGCGTCCTCTCCAGATGAGCTTTCCCTCTCTGAAGGCCGCGGTGTCTGGGCCTCTGTGTGAAATGTAAAGTGGCCCCCCCGTGTCTCCCATCACGCTGACTCGCTGCTGCTGTGTGTTGGTTCTTGCTCCAGAGTCGGGCCCCGATATCGGCCAAACTGGTGGCGAACATGCTGTCGGTGGCGGGCGCTGACCACATCATCACCATGGACCTCCACGCCTCGCAGATCCAGGTGTGCAGCCCTCACCGGCACCAGCCCTCCGTTCAGGAGGAGGTTTTGGTGTTTGCTCATGTCTGTCTCCTCCTCCTGAAGGGATTTTTCGACATCGCCGTGGACAACCTGTATGCTGAGCCAGCTGTGCTGCAGTGGATAAAAGAAAACATTCCCGAGTGGAAGGACTGTATCATCGTGTCTCCAGATGCTGGCGGGGCCAAACGGTGAGTCCTGATGATAAGATAGAAAGGGCCAAAGAGCAGCAGCTATCTTCTGAGGAGCTAATCTTAATTGAGTGCAAACATCAGTCCGCTGTGCTGTAAACAGCTGTCGTGCTTTCAGTGGGTCCTCTGACACCCGCAGAGATCAGCAGAATCACAGGGCTTTTTGTCCTCGTTTGCCCCCCCACCCTTTTTTTTTTCTTTCTTTTAATTGTTCATCAAAACCAAAGGCCACAATGGTAAAGGTCCATTCTTTCTCTGTCCAGCGTGACGTCCATCGCCGACCGTCTGAACGTGGACTTTGCCCTCATCCACAAAGAGAGGAAGAAGGCCAACGAGGTGGACCGCATGGTGCTGGTGGGGGACGTCAAGGACCGGGTGGCCATCCTGGTGGACGACATGGCCGACACGTGCGGCACCATCTGCCACGCTGCCGACAAGTCAGTGTCCCGCCGATCGCCCCCAAATCCCCGAATGTCGGGAGGGGTTCCGGCCGTTGCCGCCGTGTGGAGTTAATGCACACGCGTTTCAAAAGATGAACCCTTTTGCTTCTGTCCTCCAGGCTCATCGACGCTGGCGCCACCAAGGTTTATGCCATCCTCACACACGGCATATTCTCAGGTCCCGCCATATCTCGCATCAACAACGCCCCTTTCGAGGCAGTGGTGGTCACCAACACCATCCCACAGGAAGAGAAGATGAAGGCGTGCCCAAAGATACAGGTAAGTACATCCAGCTCCTTTTTAGATGGTCCCAAACCCACTGCCGTCTCCCTGTGAGAATCTCAAAGCTAAAAAAGGGGAAATGGTTGAGTCAGTAACCTGATTTAAATCCAACTGGGGACGTCATGGGTGGGTGCACAACCCAACTTGGTAAATAAGTTCCTAAACCGGCACATCAGGGGAGAACATTCTCCAGTAGTTCTGCTGTGATAACCTCACAGAGGGCGGCATTTTGAGCATCGGCGGATGGAAATGTTTAGTACCGCAGCACAAAAGTGGAGTGGAACAGCGAAACATGTCATGGCGTGTCCCGTTTCTTCCAGGTCATCGACATCTCCATGATCCTAGCGGAGGCGATAAGAAGAACCCACAACGGGGAGTCGGTGTCGTATCTATTCAGCCATGTGCCTCTGTGAAGAGGCCCCCGCCCCCCCCCCCAGCCTTCCCCTCGGATCACTCGGCCGGCACCTTTGGCCTCACGTCACGCAGAAAGGCTGAAATCATTTTTTTAAAGGCCCGATGGGTTTCGGCCTGACACACGTGGCTTTCCAAAGGTCACCCCCCCAACACATCGTCACCATTGACATTTTCACCCAGCAGACGGAGCAACAGGACACAACACTTCCTCCTCCAAGGTTCAAGCTTGTATTTATGAGTCTTTGTGTTTTTTCGTCTGTTCATCCGTTTCATCCCCTCATTTCTCTTTAACTAAAGGGTCCATTGTACCACATCTTTTACCTCAGTGAGTTTATTTAGCTGAAGCGTTCCGCTCTGTTTTATAGGAAATATTTAGGCCTTCTCTGTTTGTGATTTTTAATAAAAGTGTAAAAACACACACCCTTGCATCCCCAAGTGTTTGCTTAAATCTCTCCCGAAAATATTAAAGTTTAACCCTTTATTAAAGTCTTAACTCACGAATAGCCTGACTTGATTGCAAGTTTGTTCCCGGCACTAGTCGAAAAGCTCCGTTCAAATTGTGTTGATCGGGCCACAACCGCAAAGAAAGAAATCAACCTTGTGAACTTTTTTTTTTTTTTCTTGTGAATGGCACCGATGCATTTTCTGCTGTCACTTCTCAGGATGGAATGGCAAACCCTCTGATTTCTGCTTCGGCTGTGCTAAAATGTACTCTAACTAATACGAGGTGTAGTGGGTGTTTCTCCCCCCGCTCTTAAAAGGTCATTAAATGAGACTGAGCCCAGAGCTTTTGTAGTGTTAAGGTTCCAGCCTGTAATCTGTTCTAATGTGGCGACGGTGTCGCAGCTGTAACGAGTCACTGTTTGAAGGAGGCAGGTTTCACTGTTTGCCACTTTTAAGTGGATGGAAAGGATTTGGATTTTTTTTTTTTTATGTAATATGAGAAGCGTTCCTTTGGTAATAATAAAGCTTTGAAAATTACATACTGACGCGTTGTGGATGTCTTTCCTTTATTTATAACTTTGTCTCATGACAAACTGGCCTACATCTCCCATAATTCTATTTGGCAGCCTTTTGTCACTGTGATCCTCATTCCATCAGTTGGTCTGTAGCCATTCTTTTCCAGCAGACATAAGACCCTTTTTTTGTGTGTGTCTGGATTCTGTAATGTGTACAGTCTAAATGTGAGAACACTTTGAAGAGCCTTTCTCTAAGACTTCATTAACCCAGTATCCATTCCTGCTGTGCAGTGTATGTCAGCTCTGCTCAAGGGCCCAAAGTCAAACTCATGCCATCACAGCCTGCCATTCGAACTCATTAACATGTCGATTAAACTGGAGTTTAGCCAGTTTTGAAAATCCAAAAGGTGCCCGATGCCTCTGATCTGGGAAGTGGACGCATTAGCATTTATCTGAAGGCTACAGCTGAATTTTACTGTAATTATTATATTCATATTTCACCAGTTTATTATGTTTAATTATGCCAGATGGTGAATGCATTTCCAGTTTCTATCAGAATAGTTTTTTCTGATTGTGCTTTTCCATCAGCACTGGTACCGACTACAAAGTAACTGTAAGCCGGTTCATTTGAGTGATATTACTCTTGAATCTTTGATGAATCTTTCATATGTGGTCTGCTCTCTGAATAATTTTTTGTTCAACGATGAACTTGAGTCAGAACAAACTGTTTGATCCAAATGGTTTTGTTCCATAAAACAATTACACAGGAGCCTTATCTGCTCTGCGTTAAGGGAGATTTTGGCAAAACATGAGCCAGGGAGTCAGTTGACCCGCCCTCTGTATCTCCTCAGCCATGCCTTTCTTATGGTCACATGACCAATCATTTTCTCTTTTTGATCCAAATGTAGAAAAAAAAAGGACAGAAAAGCACATGGGAGTAGCGATAAGCACCAGTTTCCTTAAAAAATGCTTTATTAGATGCAATGGCAGTTATATAAATGCCATCGCATCTGGCACTAAAATATTTATATTGACTTTTGGTTATTCATCAGCCTATGAAACCACGCATGTGCCTGAACGGGTACACTATGTTTTTAATTCCTGCTGCAAGTTACTTGACCTTTATGTTCTGGTGCAGCCATTTTGGATTAATCATTTACAGTACTTTTTTTTTTACATTTTTGTGTTCTGTTAATACTCTTTCAGAGGTAATGCTGGCTCGTGTTTTTCAGAACCAATCCACCTTCAAATGAGGTGTGATTGATTCCACCTGGAGCAGACAGGCTCAGACTCAGGGACCTCACGCTCCAGCTTTCGGGCCACTCTCCTGCTGGTTTCCAACACCTGATTCTAATGAACGGCAGACTTGCGAGGACCTGAAGAATTTTTAGGGGTTGTAATCCATCGAATGTTGCAGTGAAGTGGGGAAACATCTAAAACCTGCAATGGTCTGCAAGGACAAGACTTTAAGAACACGGTTCTAATTCCAAACAACCTCCCTGACTCAGCACAAGTGACAGGAAAAGCGTTTGAGGAAATTGCAATTCTATAATTCTATTGCAAATGCAAGCCAAACAAAAACAGCCACAACAGCGAGTCTACTTTAAACTCTGGGAGGGTGAAAGGTCTTTCCCGTGTTGTGAAAGTCCAACAGGAGAGAGTCTGGACGCATGCGTAAAACCACCACCAGATGGAGCCCAGTGCACACAGAGGGACAGCCACACGACCTACTGCTCAATGAGGAAAAGCAGCCCTTATTGTCAAAGAGGGGCTGTTTAAAATGTTTACTACAATAGAGTTTTGGTGCTCATTAAGAAAACGTTTGGAGAGGTTGTGATTTATACTATGAGAGAGTTGTGGTATAAAACATTCACTTGGATCAACATAAAAATGCAACAGGACAACAAATTCGTTTGATTTGAATGAAAATATGAATCTGCATGAAAAGGCCTCAGTTTCTAGTCTTAAAAGGATGGCAGTTTGTGCCTTACCAGCAGGGGGACTGAAGCATGGAGGAAGGCTTGGTGGTGATGTCAGATGTCATTAGCATATTTCTGACTATATCAGGTGCTTGCGCAAAGACGCGCCACTACTGCTGCAACCTACCGACCAGAGAGCACCTTCCCTCCTGCCAACACTTCGGTAAGAGATTTTCCTCAAACCCTCCCAGCTCGTTTTGTGCGCGGCTGTCTGCAGCTTTGACGGTGTCAAATTGTGCGATAGGTTTTTTGGAATGCATTGACGAAGCAAAGGAGGGATGTTGCTGTGGTCAAGCGGGACAAAAACGGAGGATAATTTGGCTCTTCCCCAGAGAACGCGCCTGTCCTTTTATCTGTGCTTAATACAACGGCGATCAGTGTCGGGGTGTGAAGCCGCAAAAAATAGCCACAAAAAAACCCAGCGACGTGGGCTCTTTGTTTCACGCGATGTCATTCACGCCAGTTTCCTTTGTTGAGTGTGTGCGTATGTGCGCGTGTGCGCTGCACGCGCTCTGTTCCGTTAACAAAACGCTGCTCGGACACATCCTCAAATCTTTCTGTTAACCAGTGCATTTGGATGGATGTGTTAAGCGTGTTTTCCCTTAATAAAAAAAAAACAAAACAAGTATAAAAACCGAGTATCTTGATGTTGGATGAGTGAGGGGAATGTAAATCTGGGCGGTGGTTCCTTCAGTCTGCGCCCAGAGGGGAGAAGGGAATGACAAGTGAAATTCCGGATGTTGCATAGTTGCCTTGTGAACGCTTAAAAGTCAACATTGCGCTTTTGTTTTAGTTTTTTTTTTTTTTTTTTTTCCCCCCCGTGTTTTTGCAAACGCTTGTGCACAACAACCTCGTCCCCTTTTTACGTCTTTCTCGACGTGCCAATCAGAGGAACTCCCCATTGTTATGTAAATGTGGGCTACGGACTGGCTTCAGTGTCATTGTCTGGTTGTCGCGGCTTGTTCCCCCCCCCACCCCGTGAGGAACGTCCCGAGCAGTGTGCGTCGGGCAGCCCGGATGAGCAGCAGGAGAACAAAAGGAGGCGGACGCATCTTTAGAAGAACTAGTCCGCCGTTGCGCATGTACTTGAACCGAACAAATGACTTTTGGTGGCTGATTTAGGAAACGCCCTTCCACAGATAAAATGTCAGGGTAGACCACATGCTTGAGGCCTTGTGCATTTTTCTGCCTTCAACTGCGTCATCCACAACGTCCCACTGAAAGTGCGCACTTGTACATTTGAACGTCTTCTTGTTGCTTAAGACTAGTAAATATTTGCTTATACATGCTTGTTACCTTATCTTTTTGTCTTCCCTGCAGACCAACTGCAACAATGAGTGACAAGCCTGATATTTCAGAGGTGACCAGCTTTGACAAGTCTAAGCTGAAGAAGACGGAGACGCAGGAGAAGAATCCCCTGCCTACAAAAGAGAGTGAGTTCTGGCCACTTATCATTCAGCCGGAGCTCTTTTCTGTGCTTGTGTGGAGTTTTGGGTCTAATTTCTGGCTTCTGTTCCGCTGCAGCCATCGAACAGGAGAAGGCATCATCGTGAAGCCCCTCCCTACCGTCATGCACTGTACACCCCCACCTCCTCCTTCTCCTGCATTGCCTTGTTTTCAGTCACTTCTTTATAGCTGTATAACGTTGTAACCGAAATTATGAAACGACGACCATAACCAAGCTGCACAGCCCATGGACGGATGATGCCTTCGTCGGGGGGCAGTCGGCCCCACCCCCTCAGAAAATGCCACCTTCATTCTCGTCTGTTGAGATCCTTGGTCTGAGTTGGGGGGAAGGGGGGGGGCAGAAGACGGTTCTGAACGTGCACGTCTATTCAACACCACTCCGACTGCCGCCGCCGACGTGCAGCCTGAGGGACGGGGCGTGGCCTGCGTCCCAGGAAGCTCATCACCGTCTCACCAAAACCACCGTCTTCACCACTCGACTTAATGTGTGGCTGCTTTCGCGCCAAAGCTGAGGCGTCAAGCTTTGTTCTGTTTTTTTCTCGTCTTATTTTCGGAATGCACAACCTTGTTTGTACGCTGGCCAAAATGTAAATGCCCAAAAAAATTAAAAATAGATATTTCACTTTTTTTTTTTTTTTTTTTTGTTCTCGTATGTTCACAAGGATTAAATGTAATGGATTCCATCCTGATCTGGGAGATGCTCAAATGGACCTTTTTTTATTAATGGTTTAAAATTGTACTTTGGCTCTTTTCGTCAGGGTGATTCGGGGTAGCTTTTGTGTCGCAATCTCTGAAACGTCTTGAATGAGGAAAAAATCGTTCCAGTAATTGGTTCTGTGTGTTTTTCTTTGAACCGTCGATCAAAATTCTCTGGAGTTTGTAAATTCCCAGCAGTCATGATGTTCTGCCACAAACCATTACCAGAAATGGAAAACCGTGAAATGTTGTAATAAAAGAATTTGTTACTAAAGAAGTGTGCTGCCGAGTGCTTCCTCTAACCAACCGGCCCAAATCCTTGCTGCTGATCCACTCTTTACTCTTAAGCTACAGTTGAACCAAAATCTGGTTTGAGTTTGGTGTCTAAGCCTTGATATGTCAAACAATACTGGGACACTGAAAGATGACAACTGTTGTCCGGGAAGTGGACATCATTCCTAAGATTATACATTTAGATAAAGGTCAACTTTTTTACGCCATGACTTGGCTGCATTTAGGCAGGGGGGTGAATAACGTTTAGTTTCTTCTGGGCCCATCCACTGACCTGGCTGTGAGCAGTGGCTTATGGGATGCAGCGCCCTGACCTGAACCAGAGTACAAGGTGTAGCTTTAGCAGCTTTAGTTAGCTCTTTGTCCAAAATTAGCCACTGCCTGCAAAGCCTTAATGTCATTAGCATGGCACTGACGTTTCCTGGGAGCATTAGGAGTGTGTAAAACTAATGGAAAAACCTTTGAGATGTTGTTTAAACGACTGAGCTTTAGAGAAAACCCCTCGGTCATTGTTTGCTGCTATGATTGTCGTCTAGTGCTATGGGTTAAGAATGTGATTACATGGCAGGTAAACTAACACCACCGCAGACTGAGGTTGCAATCGATCGCAGGCAACAAAGCAGCCCAATCTTACATGTTCATTAGTGTAAGTGGATTGGTTAAATCAGCTGCTCCTAATAAGGTCTTAATCTACATTGGGGGAGGGGTGGATGTGCAGGTTTGTGGGCTACTGCGGGAAGACTGGGCCAGGTCCACGCTCTCAGGAGGGATTAACACCTCCCCTGTCCCAGCCCCGCCTGGCCCCCGGAGAAAGTGGAGGATTTGAACATGGAGCAGCTGATGGGGTGGAGTCACTGTGGGGGGTTGGAGAGGGTCAGATGTGTCAGCACTGAGCTGATCCCCCATGGGTGCCCTGCCTGGTAACCAATGGCAACAGCTGCTGCTGAGTCACTGCCTGGGGTTTGGCGGTGGGTCGTGGTTGTTCCCGGTGGAGAGATTTCCTCCCTGCCAAGCAGTCGGCATCCAACTAGTCCTGCTGGCGTGTATGGAGATTATGACAACGCACACTCTGCTGTGCTGTCTATTTTTAAATATATCTGGCCATCGGGTTCCTGCTGCGTTGTCTTCACTAAAGGCAGCCATTTGTTACAGGCATGATGATCAGAGTGGCTGATTCATGGTCACTGAGGGGATATGTGCCTGCACCGTGCGTACCCCCATTAGCAGGCGGCTGGGTCGTAGGTTTTAAGTCTGCACTTGATGGACAGAGAAGCGAAAATATGATTGGCTTAGAGATTCAAAGGTGTCTTAAAGGGAAGTATTTGAGTTGATCGATACAAGCTTTACTTCAAAATGTTTCACTCAACTGGATGAGTCTGCACAATAACTCCATGTGATTTCAACAATTCAGGGAAATTAAAGTGTCATGACTCTGGTTATCCATTCATCCATCCCTGTTAGACTACCACAGAGTCATCGTTTTCATTTATTGCATCGTTAGACAGCTCAACGACTTGACCAAATAAACTCCTCCTTTGAATTTTCCTCCTGTGACTTGGGGCCTGTGTATTATCTGCAGGTTGTTTTTTCTCCTAAGTCATTTTTCTGCCTCTCACTACCAGACACAAATTCTACTTGCAGTGGATTTCCATGGCAACGGTCCACCCAGAAGTGACATTAGCTGTCTACGTTTAAGGGGGCTGGACCAAACGCATGCGAACACCTGACCATCACGTCCGCCATTACGTCTTCAGCGTTAGAAAACGGGCCAGCAGGCTCAACAGGAAGTACATGTTTTGGCCAGCCTGATTGTGTTGTTATTGTAACTTCCTGTCTGAAGCATATCTTCTTGTGTGAGGTCATTCTGTTGTCTGCTGCTAACAAGACTGTCACCAGGCCTTTTTTTATGATAAACACACAAAGAGAATAGAGGCTGGCAGCTACTTACCATATATTACATTTTGTTCCTTTTCTTGAGGCTACAGTCGAGGCCATCAGACACCTCTTGTGCTTTTTTTAATCAGCATATGGTTGTGTTGAACATATGAGGTCAGCTCATAGGATGTGACTTAAGAGTAATTCAATCCAGCTCCCAAGTACCCAGGGACTTTCCCTACATCATATGGAGGAAACTAGAGATGCATGGAATCTCTGAAATAATCAATGATAACATGAGAGGTTTGTTGTTTCGTAGAGGTTCGTTTTTTCTGCTCATGCCAGTAAGAATAAAGCATGTTGTGTTCATGTGTATATGTAAATATATAAGCACATAATGCAAAGTTGTTGTTTTTTTTAACTGAGCTGAAATGCAGACATATGCAGCATCTGAAAAACAACATCCACCCTTAATTTTTCTTCCACTTCTTTAGGAATTTAGAGGCTAAGTAGCTACCAGGTGCTGCCTATCAAATACAACTTGATTAAATGAGCATCAGCTGGTGGGAGTATCTCTAGAAAACCAGAGGTGAGTGACTAAAAGAGAAAAGTATCTAGTTTAAGCAATGGTCCAGTCAAAAATAATAAACTCAATCTCACTGAGGTGTATGGCGGGCCCCAAATAAAGCTACACAACAACCAAAGCTCTTAATCTTTATCAACTGATGCAGTGAAGAGGAATGAGTGAGGCGTCCACCATGATATGGAGGTACTGATAGAGAAAACAATTACACAACAACAACACACAAGTTTTGGTGAATAATCAAAGGCATGCTGCAATTCAAACTGTGATGTTTAGTTTTGATGAGGTTGAAGCTGATCCTGTGGTGCACTCTCTTCTATAAAAAAGTTATGTTTTATGGAACAGCACGGGCCTCAAAATGTTTCACTAGTCATCTCCTTTTTTGTGCTGTGTGTTTACAGATAAGTGCTGTTCCACGTCCGGAATCAGCAGGAGAGCAGGAACTTACTTTTTTTCATAGCACTTCTCTGAACAAAGCCACAAAGTGCTCTGACACAAAAAGGTGAACAAAACACACACAGGAGCCAAGTCTTTGCTGGAAGAGAGGGGATCCTTGAATCTGCTCGAATCTTCCCCCATGCACCATTAAGTCAGTGCTAACTCGCAGGTTGCATGAACAGTAATTACATCAGATCCTGTGGAAGGGAGAAAATCAGTTAAACAGTTGGAAGGCTGTTAATTACACCATCAAACGGACGAACGAATGCTCAGCTAAAACGTTAAGCCCGGGCGTAGCCCCGCATCACAGGCTGAGCTGCCCGTCTGAAGTTGTGCTTGATTATTCCGGACAGGCCCTATTAGCCTGGCCCCAGATGGGGCCGCGATCAATGCCGCCTGAATAGTGTTGGTACTCCCCATAGCGTGTAAATGCATTCGGCAAAGTGCGGCCCGGATCAATACAGCTGCACAGACAGCAGAGCCTGTCACACCCACTCATCGGGACTCGATGAGGAGCTCCTGAAAACCCTCAAGAGTGAGCGTGAACCAAAGAGGGAGTTCCTCTGCTGCGGCTCTCATAGCTGAAGACAAGATCACATGAGCTGATTTGTCACCTTGGTGCACCCATGAGGTGTACACAGAGATGCTCTGTGACTGCTCCCCTGAGGGCTCACAGAGCCACAGCCATGCCACTCCTCCCCTCCTCCCCCCCTTTGTCACCGCAGGCTCAGACCTGGGCTACTCTCTTCTCTTCTCTCTCTCTCCTCTCGTCCCCTCTCCATCCTGAAGAGGATGTTGCTGCAGCAGACATTTGACACATTTTGGTTCTGTCTTACAACAGAGAACAGAGGAAATGAAAGGCCCTGTTGAAGGGAGTTTTCTGTGCAGTAAATAGCTGCAAACGTTTCATGCAAATGCCAGAAAATCACATTCTCAAATGCATTTCTATCTTTTACTCTTGCTGACATCTGGGTTTTTATTTAGATTTTGTATTTTACTATTTAAAAAAAGAAAGAGAGAGGAAAGCTGCTTTTGCCTAAAATAATTTAAATACTCAATTTAGAACAAGAATAAAGGAGAAAATCATTACATTGGAGAAGTGACAAAACCTGTATAGCTCCAAAAATATTCGCGTTGTGAGATTGAGCCAGACACAGAGTGTGGCACCCTGAGAGCAGCCAGAGGCCACGTTCCTCACCGGAAGAATGTTGATCATCAGAGTTAATTACCCGGGTAATCCCTGGAGAGATCTGCTTAATGACAACCCTTTGTTAATAACGAGCTTTGTCATGTCATGCCTTATTTAGGTTTTCTTAATAAGAGAGAGCGACGTGCAGCAGTGGGGGCGCTGAGGGAACTACCTTTCAGAGGGGGAGACCGGAGTTTTTGTGTGAGGCAGCACCCACTCCGCTGAAGATGCTCCCTCCAGGCTCATGTTTCATAATGGAGTCTGATCTCTGTGGAGCGGCAGGGAAAGTAAGATTATCTCCTCACATGTTTAGCGATGTCTCATTCATATAAACATTTCCAAAGCCAGCGAGATTGAAGTGTTTTCAGATGGAATTCTTAGAGTATTACATGCCGATTTTGGAATCTTGTTGAGAGTCAAACATTTATGGAAGAAACATCTAAAAATATTCAGAAGCAGGATTTATGATGCAAGGTCAAAGGCCAAACTACTGTTTTCTTTAGCGGTTGTTTTAAAGGAAATTCTGCACAAGATATGTGGATTAGGTTTAATCTAATCTTTATTTGGAAGCTGTATTTACAGAGATGAAAATACGAGGCAGCCGTATTTTTAATTCTGTGATCCTCCCGGGAGTCAGGGCAGAGATGGAGCCCGACAGGACTGATATTCCTAATGTTACTCTGTATGCCCAAGGCCTCAGGGGAAGACCCTGTGGACATCTAGTAGTGGAGCAGTTTGAAATGATACAGTCTGAAATTGATCGGTGTGGAAAATGCATCTATATGCTTGTCTCAGCATGCAGCAATCAAACTGATTTAGTATTTCAAGGATCTTCAGCAAATGTCTTCCTGATGCCTCAGCTCTGCGAACGCAGGTGATACGCCTCAGGCCACCTCCGCAGCCCGCATTGTTTGCGTGGCCCAAAAATCAGGTTGATGATTCAGTTCTGGAATAGAGCCAACAGCTTTAATCAAGATTACTCGCGGGACTTTTTGCCACATGCTGCTGATAACACATTAAACCGGGATGGAATGGTGTTTACCGGTGGAGTTGCTAACATTTGCCAGATCGTATCTGTGTTATCAGGGTGGAGTTAAAATGATAATGCGTGTGTGTCTCTTTTTGTTTCCCAACAGTGCCTCTCTGTTCTTCTCTGTACATGGCCCAGGGGTGTTTAACAGTTACACACATGAATAACAGAACCATGTAAAATATGTTTTTTTTTTTTTTATAGTTCATCAGTTAATTAACGTAACATTTAGGACCTGAAGTTAAAGACATGCTCAGGCTATTCTTTTTGAGATGACATTCAAGGCTGCCAACCCCAAAGCTCCTCATCTCCTTGTTTCCTGTAGGTCTCCTTCTGGTGTTGCATCATGAAGTGTGAAATGAGACTTGCTCAAACAATGTTGCTCAAAGGCTTTATTACACAAATCCTCCCGGGGACTCATAAATACACGCTATTCTCCCTATGGTCTATTGTGAGTTGTCTTTAATAGTGTAAGAAGAGCAGACATTTGTGTCTGAATGTTTAGAACTGAAAACTCTCAGTAGTTTAGTGCAAAAACCATACCCTCAGCACACTTAATCTGACATCTTTATTTGTTTGACGTGGCGTTTGTTTTTTGTTTCCTGTTGGTGAGGTCAGTCTGGAGGCGATAGCACCTGCTGCCATGGCTGTGAGTGACGCTGGGCCAAGGTCAGCTTAAAACTGTGTCAACAACAGCAAAGCTGCATACTTAGAGTGCAAGGTAAGACAACAAGGAGCATGGAGTCCTGCCAAAGAACTGGACTGTGCACGCAAAAGAAAACATCGCTTCTCATGCTACCAGCAGTTGCAATTCAATGAGTCTTCAATGAGCAAATCATAAATACACTTACCCATCTTTTTACCCATGCCCCCCAAAATGCAACATTTTTATCTTCAGGTTTATTTCCAAACCCACATCAACACACACATTGGCTTCAGTTCTTCCTCATTAGGGTGAATGATGAGGAAGCAAACACACTCCACAGCAAAATATGTAAGAAACCCCATTTAAATGGGCATTATTCACTGAAACACAAATTCACAAAGTACTTGTTAAATCCTACAAAAAGATTTTTGGCTCGTTTGCTTTTGGTTTGTTGCACTCTGCAATTGTTTGCTATACTTCCTGTATTATTTCTAAGTGGCTATCCTTTGTCTGGTTTGTTAGTTTTGCTTTCTGCTTTGCTTGTTTTTCCACCTGACCTCAGCCCGTTGGAACTCGCCCTACACTGTTTGCTGTTACCTTCAACAGGTTGAATGCTGCCACATTTCCTTTGTACACTGCCAAATTCCCACTATCTGTTAAAGGGTTTGCTCCCTATTTATCCTAGTTTCATTTATTCTTCTCTCATTAGTCTTCCATAAGCTTTTTGGTTCTTACTTGAAAGTCTTGCACTTTAAGTTTTGCTTTTTTCTTACCCCGATGTCCTGACGCACTAACTATTCTCTGCACTAACTTTCTTAACTATAACGATGGAAATGAGAGGTGATCTTCTCTAATCTGTCCAAACTAATGATCACCAAATTAACATACATGTTAAATGCCAACAGTTCTCTTTGGATAATTATCTGTCAGGAGTTGCTTCTTTTTGGGTAAGATTATTGACTCAAAGAAAGTCTTTCTTTAAAGAAAGCAGTCCTTGGTATGCGGCTTTGCTTGTTTCAAGAGTGCAAAATAATCAGTCTATAGAAATGTCCTGTATAAAGTCAAATGAAACCCAAATCCAGCCCCCCAACCCAAAGACATACACACAAATGCACTTATTTTACTAGAAGAATTGGCTGTTGCCCTCGTTAGTGGAAAGTTTTGCCTGAGCCTGAAATTTATTGAGGGCTTTACATCACAGCAACTTACAGCAGGGTGCTTTTTTGAGATTGCAAGTAAATACCAAGATCCTGGGGCTCATTTTCTCTCAGCCATGTCAGCGTTGTATGGTATAAAACACGACACATTACAAACTTGGCACCAGACAAGAGGAAGCGATACCAAGTTGTAACTTCAGGTTTGTTCAAGCATCATGGACAGTCAAGGACGGCAAAGAATACTCACACAACTCGCTCTGAAATGACCAGCTGCTCTGGCATTCAAGGAATTCTGCTCCACATGTTGTTTTGTCTAAATCAGGTCAATGCTCTCATTCAGAACTCTGCTTTGGCAAAGCACAAAATTATATTACTATTATGAGTTTCTGAATATGAGCCACTTTCACCTCCCGTCTGCATGAACGGTGCTCTGTTGTGTGGATTTTTTAATCTGTTTTAAAAGTGATGTTTCTGAGGATCTGTGAAGAGCTTTCAGCTTCTAGAAGACTGGGGCAAATCATGATAAAAATCTGTGTTGATGTGGTTGTTTTTTTTGTCTGACACATAGCTATCCTTATTGCAGCCTTTTAAAGAAGTCCAGCAGCTCTGTACTTCTACTCATGAGCAACAGTGATAGCACTCTTTAAAAAAAAAAAAAGATTGAATGGTCTATATGCTCTATGTCTCCATGGTAACCGACCTGCAAGTTCTTCACACGATGCTCAGCTCATGTTTGCTGCTGAACACACAGAGAGATCTGTGGTGAAAATACATTTCGGAGGGGCAACTGATGTGGTAAAGCCTTCAGTTTGCTTCCTGTGCAAAGCCGGCAGCAGCTGTCTGTAGGAAGATGTTAGACCTACTGCAGCAGTCAGAACACACAGTTTGGGCCAGCTGTTAACTCGTGTATTAAACCTGAAACAAGTGACACAGACACAATCAGCTGTTAACTGTGACATAAAGCACATAGTCTCAGACTTAATGTCTGAGAGCATGTAGATAAAATAGGTCAACACCCAATCAATAAAGATAACAAGATCTGATTTACTGAGGCTCACTGTTGTAATCTCAGTCTCAAATAGTCACTGTTGAACCAGATCTTAGCTAGAACTGGGAGACTTAGTGTTTGGTGCTAAAAATCTCCCTTGAAAAGTGTGTGCATTTAAATGTTTGTTTGTTTTTTATATAAAGGTTTGCAGTCTCTCTGCTGGTGTGACTGCAGAAGGAAGTGAAGGAGCTGATTGTTCTTCCTGTTTTTGGGTGCAAACTGCACTCGGGTTTTGCCAGGTTTCCTCCCTCTGAGTATCAAAGGTGAAACCGCTTTGTTCTGAGGTCTGGATTAATGGTTCATGGAGTTTTCAGGGCAGAATGTTTGTTGCTGCAGCCACTTCCTATGAAAATAAGCTGTATACTGGGCCCACAATAGTTACACATTGCTGAAAAAGAGAGAGAGAAAAAAGAGGAATCCCGTTGCTGCACACGCGGTGATTTTATTTTTAATGCTTAGCTGGTACTTCCTGCATGCCTCACTTCCCCAAATGTTCATTTTACAGATCTGAGTCGTTATTTGGATAAAAGAATCCCAGATGCTCCAGGATTCTTTGGCGAAGCAGCCGGCCCCTGTGTCTTTTTTGTCAGTTGAGGCCCCTTTTCTATAAAAGCCCCGGTCGGACGTGTGCCTGCATTTCTCCTCATTGCCCCATCACCCTCCCTCCTGCCACAAATCCACCGTTGCAAGCCGGACTGGACTCTTGCCCAGATGAGCAGCGACTCACCCTCTTTGTCTGGCGATCTGGCACATTAGCGGCTCTGGCAGGTCCGGCCGTGGGCCATGCTCCAAGCAGCACCCGCGCCCCCATTGTTCCCCGTGCTCTGCGTGGCCCCGAAAAAAACTCCCTGCACACAAGTGTAGGCAAGTCGCCAAACTGACAACAGTCATGGCATCCGTGCTGCTCTGTAACTGCTTCATTTGGCACAGCCTCTTGTTGTTGTTTAGATCATATGTGTGCCGGTATTGTGACACATCTCTCTTGAAGGCCTGCAAAACAAGCTCCACTTTTAAATGTAAAACTTAGCGCATACATAGAAAACATGTTTTGGAGTGTAAAATTTTATAATTATTAGTTGGGATTACTTTCATTTTTTTTAAATAAGTCTTTGACACATTATGAAAAATATTTGCATCCCAGGATGACAAAACAAAATCTCATTCGACCTCAGATGATTGCGGGTCATGTAAATCCACAATGGGGTTTTCCCAAAGTTTGGTTTCACTCTGGGGTGATCTCAAATACAACGCAGACGTTGTATTTAAGTCTAAACAGAAGACAATGTGTCGGCACAAAAAAAGATGGTCTATCGCTTCTATAAAGAAGTGAGCATCTTCTGAACTGCTCTCATCAGAATTTAAATGTTTAGACTGGCACAGTCGGCTGGCAGAGGTCTCATCCCATCCATTAAACAGTGAATTAGCATTCCACATGTAGTTTGAACCATGCTAGATGTAGGGAAGATAAACTAATGTGGGTAGGAAGGGAATGTCTTCTCAGAACCAGAGCACCCCCGCCATGCCGGAGAAGCAATTCCATGAACAAATGAGGTGGCAGTCACAATGTCCGTCCCCAAAAGGGCTGCCTCGGATCAGATGAAAACTGTTTAATTAAAATGAAGAAGATGAATGTGGTTAAGAAGACGTAAATTGTGAGAATGTGTACGTAACATGAAGTGCCCTCTGGCTGCAGCCAAATATCAGTGGCGAGAGCCAGCTCAGTGAATCAGTCAATCTTGACCTTGTTTTCATTTTATTAAGGGAGACTATTTCTCCACTCTGTGTCTTGTTATGAACCTTGTTTGGCCCTCAGTTTAGATGGGACAAAACAAGAGTGGATTAACATGAGAAACCTAAGGGAACATTTGGGTGAGGTGGGGGCGCTTGTCAGAGGACCTCTAAAATCCAAATGAAATCTCCCCCCCTTCTCTGGCCTCATAAGCCCTCCCATGTTTCTCTTTTTGGAGGTCAGAGCAGGGTTATTTCCCAGAAACAGGCCCACCCCCGATCCATTTCTTTCCATAACAAATCTCCCCAAACACAAGAGCACTTCTAGCCGCCAGAGCCAAAAAAAACTCTGCACCTGATGGAGTGCCATTGGTTTCACGGTTCCAGGTTGTTGAAAGCGTATGTGAGGGAGTGGATTCTCTACAGTCTGCACAGTTCTTAAGCTTTTCTAAGGAAACGTTCACGCTTTTTGATGCCTTTATAGGAAACTTATTGTGGGATTTGTTTATGCTGCTTTCCTTTTAGTTGAAGTGTTTCTCAAGAAGCAGTTCCCTCATTGTTTATGCATAACTTATGATTAAAAGCTCCTCCTCCAAAACGTAGCATGTGGTACCAGAAATTGTGCAACAGCTAGGAATTTACAGCAAGGGGTGGACTATCTGCTCACAAATTAGCCCTGGTCACACCAGCAATCAGTCATGCCCAATTTATATCATTAACATGACCACTTTGCAGACTTCCTTGTTTTTTAGGTAGAATTCCAGCTTGTAAACTTGGGTGATTAATCATAGATCATAGATTTGAGCAGTTTCATGTTTTATACATTTTCTATTTTTTTATTTTCTATTTTTCTTTTCTATATTCTTATAAATTTTTATTGAGTGGAAGGTTGTTGGAACATTGTTCTTTAAGCAAAAATGTGATTCTGTGAAGGGATAGTGATAATTAGCTCAATAAGTCTGTTGGCAGTGTTGGACTCTGTGGAGACATTCTGGAGAGGTTTTAAACATTCCTCCCTGTAAACACAGTGATGAGATTAGATAGTGGTCCAGCCAAACCTCAAGTTTCCCTACAATGCAGCATCTATTCCCCTCTGCATCTGATATGGAGACAATAGGAAGACTGGCAGCCTCTCACATTCCTGCGCCCACCAGACACGCTGTCTCATAAGCAACTTATAACCATTACAAGCTAATCAATTAGCACGGTGACGGGAACATCCCTGCTAAGTGACTTCTCGCTTTTACACAACTGTGCCATTTTAGGGCTTGGCTGCACAGGGCGTCAGGAAAGCCCATTTGCTAGAGGGGTGAAACAGTTCAGTGGTTGGAGAAACTGGGCTTGGTGCCGATAAATAGGACAACTGGAGCTTCCAGCTACAGTAATGCCGCACATTGGGAAGCTCTGGACACACCAAGAGCTTCATTTTTCCTTTACTCTAACAATAAAAGAGGCATGCTGACACACATTGTTGACAGTACTGACAGATTAACCTGCTTAATTAGTTAAGAAGATTGAAACTGTTATCTAAAAAGCAATAATGGCAATAAGTCCCGGAGTGCAGACTTTAGTCTGCACCTAGTTTGTATCGAGTATCCCCCCAACAGTACTTCACTACTCATGAATCCCTTTTCAGATGTAAATGCCCCATTGGCGCTGTCGTTGGAGAACCATTCCACCCCCTTCAGTTTTGGTTTTAGTTCAAGCCTCTCTGTTGAGGAGTGTTTTACCTGAAAGCGGGGCTCAAATAGGCCCAACAGATCGACTCAGAGTTATTGAGATTTCAAGCTTGGCTTGGCTTGGCGTACAAGCTTGGCTGTAACAGACGAGCATGTGTTGTACAAGCCGTGCACAGTCCACCAAAGTTAATTCTGCTACTTGCAAATGAACTTCGTAACATTTTTATGCAAGAAAAGGCAATAAAGGAAGATCACATGAGACAGCATTGTGAGATGAAGAGACTAGGGCTGTTCCTTGTGTGACATAAATGTTACTCCAATACTAAAGACATACTGTTTGTCATTCTCTAAGATTAAATTTTGAATAACATAAAAAGGCGAGACAAGACAAAATACAATTAATTTTTCTTTCATATAGTGAGCTTTGCAATATGAATGAGTCTGTTGGTGAATGGACAATAGAAATAAGCTCTGCCTTGCCTTGTTGGAAAAGCATGGTTATGACCTTTTCTCAGCTCAGGAACTAGGACCCGTATGATATCTGGTTGTTCAATAGGTTTGCCTAAATAAAAGATTTAGATATGACTTATAAATATATTCCTGCAAAAAGGTATGATGTTGCAGGGCCAGGTACTGAAAAGTTCTTGGAACATGGTCTTGATGCCAGTTTGTTTCAGCCTTTATCCAGCCTCATGTAGAAGGGCTGGTCATATCACAGGTTATTTGCATTACAATGGGGACAGTTAGCAAGGCAGAGTGAATACACAAACTTGAAGAGGGGAGGGGGGCTTGCAGGAAAACTGAAAATCTCTGGGACTTCTAGTGCTAAAGCCACTCCTTAAGCTTTACTGAATATTTGTTAGATCCTTCCTTCATAGTCTTGTTTCTATGTTTTTTTACCAGCAGACTATTGTCATGAAATGGCAAAAGCAATACCAAGCCTTAAAAAAGAACGAACACATCCTAACTGGCACTTTCTCCACAGACACTCGGCGACCTGTCAAAGAATACTCATCAACCCACTGGCATGCAATAATTCATTCTGACAAGATGCTGAACACACTGAAGAGGTAGACATGCAGGTCCTGTCAGGCTCATGGAGTGAGTCTATGAGAGTGAGGCCTTAGGCCAAGTCTGGAGACCTAATGAAAGGCATTAACAAAGCCTCACAAATGGAGTTTGTGGTAGCTTGGGGATGGACAGGCAACCTTTTCTTGCTTCCTGCTCTGTCAGGACTGAGTTGAAATGACTCACCTGACTGTCACCCTCTGAATGTAGTTTGAGTTAGCAGACTGCTACCGAAAAAGATGTATTTGGACAACAAAGCTGTAGTTTCCCTTTTCGAAATAAATGTTCCATTCGCACACTACAAAAGGCAAAAGCGCAATATGCAACATATTGCTCTGAAAATTCCTGCACACTGACTAAAGGGGCTGCATGTGAAAATGAAAATATCGGGATCATTCTGGCTGAATTGCTTTGCATTGTGTTGGGGTGGTTGTGAACTAAAGCAATGATATTAGTTTGTTCCATCAGAAATGGCTGATGAAATAAAAGATTTAAACTTGACAGAAGGATAAATAAATAATAGGATTCCTGACATAAAAATATGTTAAATATGTTCATAGTGGAGCATGATAGCTTACGCTTCTCCAAAACAACATATGTAAGCTGCTTTCTTCTGTACATTCAAAAGCCAAACAATTTTAACAATTTTTATGCTATCAGCTTTCTCAAGCAGCATTTGGCTTTTCGTAATCTTTAACTTTTAGACTACACAATGCACTTCATTTAGAGGTTTAGTGGCGTTAGTGGTTCAGAACACAGTTCTGCACAGTTTATGGGTCGGTAATCAGGAGAGTTGCAGGATTTATATCTCCTTTTCCTATTTTGAATTACACAGTCTGTTGTTCAGAGTGAAATAGAGGGGCTAAAGCCGCTATTATTTCTGCTTAGCCATGAAATAAGAAACGAACCTCAGCCTGTGCTTCATTGTCTGTATCTTACTGCTAAACATGTGTTTCACACCATTTAAACCACGTTGACAGCTTATCTTTCACAGGTGGCCAGGTACAGTGTGTTCGTAAGACGTGAGGGGGACTGGACAAAACCCTGAGGAATTGAAAACCTGCGGTTAAAAGAGAAAAAGGTCAGTAGAAAGAGGATCTATTCATAAAGAAGAGCCGAGAGACCTGTTTTCATGGGATCTAGAGAAGCAAGTGACAAGTTCCTGTTTTGTTTGCAGTAGTGGGGCTACATTTTCAACTTCCTCTAGATAGAGGAGGCATTCATATCTGATTTGCTTTTGACCCATGTTGAGATGGGTTTTGACATGACTTTAAAACAAATCTCTTATTTTCATTCCATTGCTAAATTCTTTATTTTCTTCTGCTGTGTTGAAAGTGTTGATCTGAGATTACAGCTCACCAGCAGTCCCTTTAAACAAACATATACAGGGAAACAAGACTAACAATCACCACATGAACAGACTGGAGACTTCAATAAGACTCCATTTATCAATGTTCTGTTGTCATGGAAATGTATGGCAGGGCCAAAATGGAGCAGATGGCTCGAGAAAATCGATGGCAACAACTCAAAGTAGCTGATCCACTGATTTGCTTCAGTCCTAAAGGGAAGAGTGCCCGGACTCTTTCTCAGCTTGTGTTTCACTGGCTGCTGGTGTGTCAGTGGAAGATGGGGTCAAGCATGCACAGACTTGCAGTTATCATCCAGTGCAAAGGTTTGTTGTCTTCTGCCTTCTTCTGGCTCAGACATGTCAGAAATTCCCAGTAAAGGTGTGACTTTGTCAGCTGTGAAATGCCGACCAAGCTTTGAAAACTGGGAAAACTCTGTTCATGTAGGTTCAGTCCCAAAAATACTAAAACATTGTGCTTGAATTAATAAACAAGCACAAATCAGGGGACTCAGATCAATGGTTTGAAGAGATTTCTGCCCCCCTGAATTATCTTTTTGAGCACATCTATTTATTTTGTCTTCTGTTTTTACTTTTGTGTCAGAAGGACTGGAGTTTTTTTATTCTGATAAGTGCTGTGCAAATACAGATTTTCATGGTTCTTTCTTATCAAAGCCCCGCCACTGTATTTATGAGTATTAATATCAGCACAGCCCAGAGCAACACAGCAGACAGTCGGAGCGACACACCGTCTGGCCCTCCTGCAACTTTCCAATACTACCCACAATCCACTGGTGCACATCTGTGCAGAGCGGTTGAGTTATTATGCTCAGAGGCAGCCAATCAGACCTCAGATTATGTAATCGCTGCATTCATCTGGAGGCTCAGTGAGGACAGACAAATTGTAGTCTGCGCACACACAGACTAGATCTCAGGTCTGCTACCTCTTTCCTTAAACATATTCTTCTTTTGTGCTGTTTTTGTACACATGCATATACAAGCTCTGAAATATGGGATCCAGACCACCATAACTGAAAACATTCCTCCCCCTTCAGCCATATGCCTCCTGTTATACATTCCTCAGATATTAGACGGAGCCGCTGCAGCAGATGGGAATTACTATAACCGCCATCCTTCCACTGATGTCATCACATGCATTGTATGGGAATTAACCGTGATGTCAGTCTCTGGATGTTTGGGATATTATATGAATGATGAGTGTGTTTTGTTGATGCTGCTGTGGGCGTGTGCATCCATTTAACTGCAAACAGATCAGAGCAGTAAAACAGAATGGATTCTTCTAGCCACTGCGAATGTTAAGCTTGATTTCCAGCATGCTGTCACTTCCCACTCTTAGTATTTTACATGCTGTTAGCAGAGGAAGTGTTATTGTGTGGTTATTTTTCCACCCTTGCAGCCACATGCCTACATTTTCCTGGAATTTTTGCTCTGTAAGGTTAGCCGTTTCAGGGAGACAATTATACTGCGTAAAGAGATCATTTTTAAGGTGCTGTCTTTCTATCATAGTTTTATGTTTTGGTTTGTTTGTGCGTTTGTTTGCTTTCTGCATGCATGGCAGATACAGTCAGACACCAAAAGTAGTGTTTCATTTGTCCCTCCTGTAGGAAGCTGCCAAAACATTCACCATGACAGGAAGCTGCAACTGACTGAGCAACACTTTATCATGTAAAAGGAAATGTTTTCTTATCCCTTTCCTTATGGCCTTTAGTTGATAAAGCCTCCTCAGTTTTTCTCTTCTTGACATTCAAATTTGATCTTTTAACAGTGGCGAGTATCTGTTGTGCGTGGAGAGGTTTATTTATATATGCAAATATGTGTCAATATTTGCATGTGTACTACTACTTCTACTTTCCCTCTGTTCTTTTTCACTGTACAATCTTACAGTCTCCGTGGCGGGAAAAGCCATTTGTTCCATTCTTCGATTGGCAGGGGGGATACAATTGGCTGAGAACGACAGCTGACCAATAGAATCCCTCCTGCTGCACCAGTTTCTGGGCTGTTTCAGCGATCTGCGGGTGGTCCCGTTCATTAGCAGCCTTTCTGTGTGTCCATGCAAATCTGCACACATGATGAAGTGACTGTCAGATAATGTGCAAGGGTGGGAATGCCTGCATATGCATGAGCTTCTTTCAGACCGTGTCAGAGGAAATGTGTGGGGGCATCTTTGTTAGTGAAAACAAGCTGCACAGCAGGAGCACCGAGGACTTCTTGCTGTTTGATCCGTCAGTGCTTTGAGATGTCACCTGGGGTCAGAGATCTGCTGTCATCTTTTTATGATGTGGACGGTGAAAAACTGTCTCTTTCCACCCACACACGTGTATGTGTACATGTGCAAAAATCCACCCGTCTTACCTCATTTTTCACTAGTTGCCATGTGCCAGCATGCAACCATATTTGGATACGAACGAACATGTTCCCATTTTCTCTGGAGGAATTTCTGAATCTGGTTGCTTATCTCTGTTAATGGTGGACATGATAAGATATTCTTGTTTTCTTGAATGCTTCTCTCGCGGAAGACGATTCAGCTCAGATCACAAAAAAGTTCCAATATGTTCTTAGGCAAGTTTTACTTCATGCTGGCATTTATAATATCAGATCTCAGGTAAAAACTGTAGCTTAGATTTGTGTAATGTCTTCTTTGATGGTGAAATCTAACAAAGGTGAAAAGAATAAAAATGTGCCCCACTTCATCCTTCTCAGTCTGAGCCTTTGATTTGGCGCTTTGGGGGATTTTTTAAAATTAGTATAAAGGTTTCCAAGCATGAGGTCAGTTCGAAAGAATGTGGGCTGTCCCTTCCTCTGTTACATTGCAACCAGCCAGATAACCTGCTCAATTCAAGGACATTATGTTACCATATCAAGAGGGGCTTTTTACCTCCCTACCAAACATTTATTGTGCTGAGGAATTGCTGTATTTGGTGCTGAGTACAGCGATTGTTTCAGGCATGCGAAAGAGAGGGTGTGTTTTGTAAAGACGAGGAAGTTTCCTTTGGTTAGACTTAGAGATCTTGCACCAGTAATTTTCAATGCTTTTTGAAAGGGAAATGTCAAAAACAGGAAATTCCTGCATCTTTCAATGAATTTGATATCAACTTGCCAATAGTTTTGTTAACACGATTTTCTGTGAATTGCTGTTGCCGTTTTCTCATTAAAATGCCACATTGTGTCTTGTGGGAGAATTCATCAACTTGTTTGGGAGATCATACTTCACCCGTAAAACCACAGAACCTGCAGCCAAATGAGGCAGACTAATTATAACAGGCAGCAAAATTTAGCCGCTGAATATTTAGAAAGGGTGTGAGTGAATGATCAGCTCTTGAGTTGATTTGCAGCTGTAAAATTGGGTTACTGTAACTATGTTGGCATCTAAACCGGATCCAAAGGACTGCTTGAAAGGCAGCAGTGGGGTAATTCGTTAATATGGGAATAGTTGATTTTGTACTAAGGCAAATGTGTTGTGTGAGGATTGCATATTGTTCTGATGAACAATATTTATACAATATTATACAATATTTACTGAATATTTACTGTCTTATTCCACAAATAGCAGCGTGCCTTTACTCATAAAGGCCAGGCTTCTTGTGTCTTATCTACATGATATGCTACACACATATTGGTATCTTTTCCATGGACTACCCATGGAGTGGATGTCCGAGAGATGATGTTCTGCTGGCACCGAAGATCGTTGGATCAGATAATCGGTAAAAACAATGGATCCTCTTCTTTGTTTGTTCTGGTAACTTAGAGGAAGAAATCGAAGAGATCAGATAGAGAACTGAGAGTAACCTGTCTCCCACTCAACCCCCCCACACTTCTGCATTTGCTCTCACCAAGGAGGAAATGGAAGAGCTGACTTCCTGCTGTGAAAACATGTGGGCGGGGACATGGACAGAAAGGGGCGGGCTTCTCATACTTGCAGGCTTTACCCAGAATCCCTCTTTTAAATTCAAGTAGCAAAAAGGCAGGAAGTGTGACCCAGGCTTGATAACAGCGGGGGTGGCTATTTCTGCAAATGGCGAGCACCAAGCAGACAAGGAGGTGTCTGTTCTGTTTCCTGTTGGTTGTTTTTTCAGATGTGAGCGCCTGAATGTGTCTTTATGTGTCAAAATGAGCCTTGTGTTCTTTTGGGTCAACCCGCCTAGTTGGTGTTGCACAAAGAAACTTCTCCACAGTCGAAAAGATGAGCTGCAGCAAAGAAGGCCAACCTCGTCGTCATAATCTAACCACTACAACTAAAAAGCATTTGACTCAAAAAGTGAAGACGACGAGAGGCCTCTGACCTCACAGCATCCAAATATTATGGTACAGATTTCACAGCATTAGTGGCTGCTGTAGATTCCACATCTGTGTTGGTTTGATAAAAACCCAATGTGGAATTTTGGGCCCCTCCTTTTTTTCCCCTTTTCTTCCGTGGATGCCAAATAAGGCCACATCTGTTGAAATCTGAGGCCTGCGTCGTAACTGCCGTTCAGCCTCTGCTCATCTGACCGGGAGAATGACAGAAAAGGAAAACAATGTGACGCTGCAGGTTTGTTTTGCTGGCTTGATCCCCTTTTCTTACTATGAAAAGTATTGCATTCCTGGTTTCTTTACACCCTTCCTCCCTTTTTTGTCTGTCCTATCCTCCCTTTTTTCTTTTAACCTTCTGCCTTTTTTTTTGTTCCTTTCACGTGTTTGTTATGTAACCCTGTTGAGGCAGCCAGGGCAGATTGTGAACCTTTGCACCACGTGGAATAGACACTTCCCCTTTTCCACCCATGGTCACAGCTGCTTCCTTTAACAGACTGTCAGTACCAGAATACACACAATTAGCCGAAGAGTAACTTCTTCTGCTGTGTTTACACTGAGGCCGAAAATGGGCACTTTGCAGTTCATTTAAGCTTTTACGTCTTCTGGTCTAAGAGGTCAGACTGATTTGACTTTATCAAAGAGAGAACACCCTGCTGTGATACGTTTAAGAGATTGTGAACAAACACACCCTCCATAAATATGTTTCAGCATTTTTCATTCATGAGGTGCCGATAAAAAAAAAATCACAAAAGCGGGAAAATGTTAACTCTAGTCATAAAAACATCTGCTAGATTTCAGTAACAATGAAGCTCGATGCTGGACAACACATCAACAGGCCAGCTTCCTGTTAGATACTACTTCCTCAAAACTGTGAACTGGCACAATGTGTGTTCCTTTTCTTACTTACTTTTAAGTTTCTTCTTTTTTTAAACGACACATGTTGGTTCAAAGGGAGGAAGTGAGATGGAGTGTTGTGGTTTACCTCAGATCAGCCCAAAGCTCCCTGTTCAAAACCCCGGGGGAATAAAAAGAGCATGACCCGGCCTCTGCCTTCAGATGTCCCCACTCAGTGTGTGCAGACACGTTTCATCCCACCAGAGTGACTTTCATCCTCCGACCGGAGTTGAGTGACCACCACCTCCACCTCTCGCACACTGCACCACAGATTCCACAGGCAGTCCAGAGGTGAACTGTTTTGCAAAAGTAACGGGGCTGCAGGACATACCAGCTTCACATAGTCATCCAACGTGTGTGATGTGTAGAGTTGTCCTCCTCTTAGGGTGTGGGTTCATACCAAGCATTTTTGTTTGACTGCTACACCCCTTGCTCTCGATGGTTAAATTTCGACTTGATGAAATGATGTATTTATGGCACATCTTCATTAACTTCATAAAAAAGGGAAGTTCTGAGAAGTGCATTTTTTTTCTTCTGTTCATAGTTCTGTGAAGCTCAGCTTGGCCAGCAGAGATCTGCATGAAACAAAAATCTGTATAACCATGAAACCCCCCCACCAAGCCTTTCCTGGCCCCCACTAAACACTAAAAGATGTTTGATTATATCAATATCTTTACTGTCTTGCTAAGCTGATTGGATTACTGGAACATACTGGAAGACCATGTGGTTGTCCTGAGCTTCATGTTTAATGATAATCAAAATAACCTGAAAAGCAATAATCGTCAATAGTAATGTTCATGGGTTCGCTTTGTTTTTAGTTGAAATGAGGCTGTACTAATGTTTGTGTAATGAGTTCCTATCATGATTAAGTTTCTAAGTGTGCAGACCAAAGAGACGTGCAGACTCCTTTTCTGTGTTGGCCATTGATGTTTTTGCCACGTGACCAATCAGGAATTTGAGGGCGCGCGTAGGAGCAGGCACTGACCCACGCATTCACCCAAAGCGTGTTTGTGTTGCTCATCTCTCTTCACGCCGTTTTTGCCCTTTGTCTCCTGTTTTCATACACCAGTTTGTGGCGAAGCACTTCGGAGTTTCAGACCTCAACAGTCTGCTGAAGTGGAGGACGGGCGACGGAAGGAAAAATGAGGGATGCAGAAGGGGAGGGGAGGAATGTGTTTGGTAAATCGGCAGGGAGGGGGGGTTGATGTGGAGGAGGAGAAAGGGAGAAGGGGAAGAGCAGGAAATGAAGGAGAAAGAAGATGGAATGCAGAGGAGAAAAAGGTAGAGGCAAGTTGGTGGAGGTGGTGGGGGTTGTTAAGGAGAATCTTACGCACGCACACCACAAGCCCATGAATCTTAACTGCGGGCATATTTGGAATTTAGTGGAATTCAGACTCAATCATCCAACGGAAATTACCAGAGAGAGGTGGGGGATTACCGGCTCAAAATGTAAGGACAGCACAGCTACCTCCGGTTCGTCCGGATTCTGGGAAAAAGTACTTTGGTCAGGCTTCACTGTTTAACTGGGCTAAGGTCAGCCTATTCAGTATCTTTGTGCCATAAATCAGCAGACAATAGAGATGAATCATTATCTCGTCTGGGAGATACTGTTATATCAAACGGCCAAATTCGGCTTCACAGGACTTGATACCAGAGCAGGCTCCTCATAAAACCTCATGTGCAGGTCTTGCATCACAGCAAGAAAAATGGGTCATAATGGACAATGGCCGTCTGTCTTAGTGGCCCTGTACACTAAGGCCACCACCCTTCCTCTCAAAAGCTCTTTCAGCTCTTATCAAAGTGCTCCATCATACCTGCTGAAATCGGGTGGATGTTTAACGGTAAACAAACACTGCAGAGGGCAATCTTTATGAATGGTAATAATCCTCTTGTTATTTTAATGGGGCAAAGTTGCACTAATGCCATACATTACCTTAGTGACTGTCTATGAATCCATGGTTTAGTCAGAAGGAATACATTTTCCATCCACAACTAAATTAACAAAAAGAATTAACAACGAAAACGGAACAGGTGAATCCAAGTTTTAAAATGGCCCCCAGATAAGTAAACAGCAGTTTTAGAGAAGCACAATAATAATGATGAAAATGTAACACTGAAGACCAAATAAAAAAGTTATGTTGTATTGTCTTGGAAATGAAGAAAAGGCCTTGACATTGTTTATTTTAAAATGTGATCTTGATCCTGACTAAATTAAAAACACAGCCGTATGAATCATTAGCAGATAACATGTGTTTCTAGTCACAACAAAAACAAAGCTTGTTTCTTGATCAGAGAGGTTTGGTAACATGTTGGGTCTTTAGAAATTGTGAAAGAGTTCAAGTTGCTTTGAGAAACATGTTTATAGTTCCACTTTAAGTTTATCACTAACAGGTCTAAGTCAACTCTGTGCAGCTCTGGATTGATTTGAACTGGTCTCACACACAGCTGAACCAAGCTAAACAAAGGCCCCCGACACCTGTGCACACTTCCAGACCTCCCCAGTGATCACATTACAGACATAATGCTGGTCTGCTAGATGCTGCACAACTGCGAGGGATGGAAGGATGTGGTTATTTGTAATCGTGCAAGGCTCGCCGGCAGTGGATTTCCCACTAGGCCGAGCATTTGTGCAGTTGGTGCTAGTGTGGGAGAGGGGGAGGGGCTCATGGGAAAACAAATGTGATGAATCAATGATAACTCTTTGAGCAATGGAGAGAACATATGGCAGTAAACGCAGAGGGCTGTGTCAAAGTCACACGTGAGCTGACTAAAAAAATCAATACACATGTTTAGAATTTTCCTGCTTTTAGGTCATTTCTTTGTGAGGGATGGGATATTGGAGCTTATTGTTTCAAAACCTCAACATAAAAGAGGTATGAGAAATGTTCCAACAAATCAGCAGACGTAGGAGATTCAAGTTCTCACAAATGGTCCAAAAAACGTTGAAGATGAGGATATGTGCATCGTCGCGTTCGGCCGTCTGACTCATTCCACTCCTGTCAGGCAAAACTCGGACAGGCTAATATCTGCAGTGCTTCTGCTTCTGTTTGCGTGACACTAGTTTCTCGGAAAGTGAAGCATCTCGAGATCAGCCATAGCAGACATAACAGCGGCAGCATTTTGTGGTTTCGTGTTTGGAGAGTCTCATTTCCTCTCTCAGACAAAGCTGTTGATAAGTTAAAAGCTAAAGACTGTGACACTTTGTCCTCATTATAAGCTCCAAAAATAGAAAGACGAGACGCACCGAAACCTTGCAACGTGTCAGTCAAAACAGAATGAATGGTGAGCCAGAAGGTGAGGGGGGAAAAACCTCCACTCCTGTCAAATGTGATCTCTGTCAAGGTCTTAAAGGGGCAAGGTTGGTGGGTCAGATGGGAAATTATTTGCAAAGCAACCCTCATCCAGTGGCACAGCGCGCACAAACAAACGCCATCTAAAACACATTTGGCAAAAAGAGAAAATGGGCGTGATTTTCCTTTGGTGGCATGAAAAATAGCAGCCTGCTTTTGCAGAGGTCACATCTCCTGCTATCTGGGTCTCCATCAGATGATGCAAGCAAAAACCTTTGTGACTCCCAGCACATTTTTTAATCTTTGACGCAACCCTAACCCCGTTTGTGTGATGTCGAATAGTTGGACGTCATGTCAATCCTTCCAACAAAAGGGCCAACGGGACTGTCCCTTTTTTTGGGCTACGTATACAGCTCTGTGGCACAGTGGTGTGACAGCCGGCACTCACATCAAGGAGGTTGCCAGTTCAAACCTTGCTTAGGGGCCTTTCCCCCATGGACCGAAAAGGTGTTAGATTATAACTGCTGACTCTAGAACTTAAAATAGGTCAGTCTGCTGTGTAGTAGTTATAGGTGTGTTACACAACATTAATTTCTGCACTGTTTTTCTATTAGCAGACAATCCACCACCGATTATTAGTGTGTGGCAAAAAAAACATGACTTTGACTAGTGTACTGTAGGTGCTGGTCATTGTTCAGAGGATCTGCATACTGAAGGCTGAATCTGACCCTTCTCGAGGACATTCCCACTCAGTTGTTTAGTGTGCTGAGCACAGCTCACGCATGCACTTGATCTACAGTACAACGTTTCTTTTTATTTGTTCATTATTTCTTTCAGGCTGAGGGGGAGCTGGCAGGGACCTAACAAGTATGCCTGCTGATCACTCTGACCAGAAAGCCTTCCTCCTCCCCAGAATTTCTCAAGCTCAGGGCGGGGCAGCGAGGGAGTGTTTGTGTGTGCTCATGCGTACACAGCATCAGACGTGGTGTGGTCCGCTTAAGAGGCGGAGACAACAAAAGCAGGATGTGAGACAGCAGTCCTCCACTTCCGCGTGCATCAGAAGGAACCACCGCAGCGCAGAGAGCGCCACCTCTTGGCTTGTGTTGCTCACGCAGGCGGCGTGCCGGTAAAATTCCATTCCCAAAGATGATGACCGCACAAGTGCAAACAGGCCACACTGAGCTGACTTGATAAGATCCAAGGAACCTTGTGAATGTTGTTGGGAATTCCAGTCATGTGTGGATGTGTTGGACGAACACAATTCAGAGGGATGGTTTTGTTTAGCTGCTGGAAGTTGTTGTTTTTCTGTTTGAGCTTTTCTTTTTTTGTGTTGTCTGAAGCATTGTTCAACCCCACCCATGTCAGTCAGATTTGAACACTTCAGTCACTCCTATTAAATGCATCGGGATTCAGTTTCTGACCCAACGGCAGAAAACTCCTCACACCACTTTCAATGCTTTTCAATGCTCTGAAATGCTGAGTTAAACATTTACCAAGCTAAAAGCCTTCTGAAAGCTTCAACTTCCATTTGGAGTTTTGAAGGCTGCCCTTTGAAGACTTGAGAGCCAAAAGCTGTAATACAAAGAGACACTGTCTCAGTTTTCCTTGAGGACTTCCACTGCTATTGGCCTGAGTTGGATGACTCTTGAAAGCAAAATGTTTTTTATGAGATTAAAAGGGGTGATGTCATACTGACAGTGATGTTAGTTATGTAACAGCACCCTGCTCTTTTGTATGTCATGGATGTTTTCATGTGTGAATACGTGCATAGCATTTAAGGTGAAACGACATGTGAATCTGCAAAGGGCAGAGATCATGTCCTGAGAACAGATAAGCAAGGAGCCTTTAGGAAGTCAGAAGTTTCTCTGAAATGTGGGAAAGCTTAACCTCATCTGCTTCCTTGTTTGATCTTTCTTCATCTGGTCCCGATACGTTGTGCTACCTTCGGTACACTTTCTTCTGAGACACACTCTTTTTCATTTTCTTTGCAGGAACCTACACCTAGATGAAATGCAACTTTGCTGTGATCCCAGTCCTGTTGATTTATACAGCTCATGTTTACCAGGCAGAGCACACAGTGCATGTGCAGTGGAGTAAAAATGAGAGGTGTGCTGCAGGGGAATCGACACAGCTAGCTCAACACAAAGCAGCCATTTGGACAAAGAAGGTGGAATTGAGGCCCAAATGGTGTGAATTCCCTGGACTGAACATCACAGCTTTCTGGTAACTCCCCGCCCCACAGGACCACTACCTGAATGTGCAGCATTGTTCTGTTCTGCGTCACAACACAGATTAGCACATACTCGCTCTCTTCTTTATCTCACTGGAAGGCCATCTCTTGTCTCTTTACCACTGGACAGACTATTCTTTCTTCCAAGTATAAACCCTCTGCACAAATCCTGACCCTCCTGTTTGCCAAAATGTTTGAGTCGTCTGACTTAACTCCACCACATCAAATGTCCCGTTGAACTAAGTTGCAAGTGCGCCGTATGTCCTATTTGGTCGGAAGGAGCCATGAGGGGATACACTTCCAACCGTACATGTGCAACTAGGTGACATTGGTTCATCACAAATACAGAAAATGCTGTCATAAATGCAGATAATTGGGAGATAAATGCATGAGCTTTTGTTTCATAGGGATTCATTTTACAAAATGTCGACTTTTAAAGTCTTCCTGCTTAGCTTCTATTTGTGAGGTCCAGCAGGCTTTCTGTGTTTAAAAGGGAAAGCAAGAGATTCAACCAGCCTTTTCTTTCCAAACCTTTTTAATGGCACAGACACTCATGTTGCCATTCAAGTAGAGTGAATGGTATGCCTTAAAGCCATCTAACATCTCTTCTGAACCTCAAGTCATGTCATTCTCAAGCAGATGATTATATCAGACTGTCTTTCTGACTCTGAGGGCATAATAACTACCTGCAAACGTCCACCGCAGTGTTTTTACGCACATAAACATTTCTGGTCTTAACCTTAAAATCACAAGTTACCCCAAACACCCACTCATCTGACTGTCTCATAACATACTGTTAAAGCACAGAACGTGCCCCATCTTGTCTTGAGATACCTTTAGAATTTTTGTCCGGAGGTCATTTGGCTGCTTGTGTTTTCAGACGGCATGTTTCTGCATGCAGAATCCAGACAACCGATTTGAAGATCCATGCAAGTCATTCATAAGTAAAGCATTCACACATAAGCAAGTGAGGTATGGCCATAGTCTTGCAGATGAATGCATACTTCAAATGTTTTAACAATTACTTTAATAACAGATCATCTCGCGTTGTTTTCATGGTCACTGAAGGGACCTGAAAACAAATACAACCACACAAATCTGCTGAGGGAAGAAGCTCAACACCCAACTGCAAACACACACCTATCCAGCTAAAAAAACAACTAATTTAGACAGGAACACTAATCCTTACAAAGATTTAAAGTAAATTGCAGGACAGCTGTAAAGCTTGGTTGTGATATTTTTTACAGATTAAACAACTTCCCATCACGTAATGACATAATCCATAATCCAGGCTGATACAAGTCTCTTAGACTAATTGATTGTCACATTGATTTTGATTCATCTGAAGCCTTGTGTCTCCAGTAAATAACTGAAAAATACCCCTAAAACCTTGTAGAGCATGAAATGTGGAAAGAACAAGTGAAGCGTCAGCTCCATCTAGAGGGCAATTCAGGTGATGTTCTCTTGCACAAACACATCCAAGATGGCTGCACCCACACGGACTCTTCATGGAGTTTGTGCAGGAAGAAGCTGAAAACCGTGAAGGAAATCAGGTAAACCAAAAATAAACACACGCACAAACACATCTAGATACGATTTAATGGCTCGTTGTGCTAAATGTCCCACCAAGATGCAAATCTGTGTGTGTACATTGATGTCAGCTGTGTTTATCTGTGACAGGCATGCTGTTTAGTGTTACAGATCCTCTCTCTGCAGGTGACATGGATGCAAAGGAAATAGTCCACTGTGCTCTCCAGATCCAGAAGTTCACTGCAGACAGAAGCACTGGGAACATCATGGCCCTTCTTACTGATCTCCATCAGTCTCAGGTCACAGCAGAGCAGCTAGAAACAACAGACATAGTCCGGGTCCTCTATAGGCTGCTAAGATCCCGTCCAGACAATGACATGAAGAAGATGGTCAAGAGCTTGTTGTCGAAGTGGAAGAAACAGTACAGCAAGGGTAGTCAGGGGGAGAAAAATTCAGCCGGGGGCGAGGATTCCGTGCCCATCAGCAAAGAAGAGAAAGAGGAGGGGGATTCCACCTCTGAGCGAGGACAACCATGTGACAGCAGAGCGGGGGGGATCACACAACAAACAGGCGTGTGTGGAGGTCCTGGCCTGCAGGGTCCTGTTTCCCCCGCGGTGAGGACCCCTCTCCCCTCTGACTCTGTGAGAACAAGATGTTCCCAGCTGCTCCTCGGTGCCCTCTCAGCCGAACCTCCCGATGAGGCCAAGGCGTCCCGGCTCGCTGCAGACATCGAACAGCACATCCACGAGCTCCACGCAGCCAGTCGGGTCAAATACAAAGCCTGCATAAGGAGCAAGGTGGCAAACCTGAGAAATCCCCAAAATGCTCACCTACGTGGCGGTCTCCTGAGCGGCTCCCTGTCTCCAGAGGCTTTCGCCCGCATGTCCGCGGAGGAGATGGCGAGCGCCGAGCTCCGGCAGCTGCGGGAGGAGTACTCGTCCCGGGGCCTGAGCCAGAGACAGCTCCCCCAGGGGGTCGAGGGAACGCAGACCAATAAGATTCGCTGCAGAAATTGTGGAGGGTCAGACTGCAGGGTTACCCAAGTGTCCAGAGGTGTCCTTTTCTTGCCTGCGTGGGTGAGACAGGGCGGTCCTGACCAGGATGCAATGACCTTTGTGACGTGCAGTGGGTGTGGGCAGCAGTGGTACCATAGTGGCTGGAACTGTCTCTAAATCCAAAAGCCAGGTTAATTCACAAGGACATGAACCAAAGTGATTCACGATTCACATAATGATCAGGTGTCCTGAAAGCTCCTCTGGTGTTCATTGTGTCGATTCGTCCTATTTCACGCTGGCTTTTCTTTTTGAAGCCATCATTTTCTAAGCTGAGCAAAACATGTTCTCTGAAACTGTCCCCATGCCATGAAAGCAAAATAGATGCAAAAATCCACCATGACTGAATGAGGGGGCTAAACACATTGTATCTTTTGATTGGAGAGAAAAATAATCTGTAAGTGGAAAACAAGTTTATTGTACAAATAAAAGCTAACAAGTTCAGAAACTGATAAAGATGGTCACACTAAACTGAAAATAGATAAATGACTCTACAAACATGGAATCGCTACTGGCCTTTAAGTTTGGAATACAGTTCATAAAGGCGAGCTTTTGCTCAGGATTAAACAAAAAGTATTCATGCATTCACCGATAACTTGAAGTTTAAAGAGTGTGGGCGTATTTACCTCCAACCAAAAAGCCAAGTCATTTCCTTATGTTGCAAAATGAAAGTACAGTTTCTGAGAAGTAGCTTGTGTCATCTTCCTCGTGCTTAACCATCTTTTTTCTCCACCACTCTCTTTAATAGCTTTTTAATGCATTTCTACTCAGGGCAGCTCATTTAACTTTTGTAATGGCCTCTATCTATGACGTCCTCAAGCATAGAGTTATATTATGGAATACAATTTTCTTTCTCTAACTCAGGCGTTGTATGACACAGAAGTGTTATCTGTCCTTATCTGCTTGTTTGAAAAATTAAAGGAAAATGGCCTCTGGCCTTGGTCTAAAAATCAGTGGTCACAAACTGAATCCGGAGGATGAACATGTGACTTTAACAAATGGCGAGCATGTGAGTCAGTAGTCAGACCTCCTCTGCTGCCTGAGGGGTGTATGTCCCAGTGGGCCACGGCTGACGTGGCACACCAACCCGTGCACGCATCACTGTGACGTCACGAGAAGAATCCTGAAAATAATGAGCCTGCAATGAAATATTTGAATGTGCGGAGATGGCTGAAACTCTGCCTTTCTAAAACAGAGAATCCTACCTTTAATCTTTTATTCAAGTGTTTTTCGGTGTAATATATAAATGCATTTCAACATAACTTTTTAATGGAATATTTGAACAATTTTGAACAAAATTTGGACATTCTTTATGAAAAATGTCTTCTGTTGCATAAATGACTGAGTATGAATAACTAAATAACTGCATTGTTTTAAGAAATGAAAATTCATTTGACAAGTGTTGGGAAAAAAGTAGAGGAGAGGTTGAATTCCTGAGTCCCAGCCAACACATTGGGTCTATAAATGATTTTTCTGGACAGGAATGCATCACCCTGCAGTCAGGATTATATCCCATTTTACAGTCTGGGGATGTTTGTGAGCGCGTTTCTTCAACACCACGTGGTCCTGAACCCATGTTCCATGGCGCTTTGGACGACTGGAAAAAGTAAGGGGGGGATTAACCCCCCCCTCGGCCTCCACGGGAGCGCCTGACGGGGGGAGGCCTGGTGGGGGGAGGCCTGACGGGAGGAAGGCGTGACGCGCAGCGGCTCATATGAGCGTCAGCAGCGGCGGCGGGGCCTGAGAGCGGCGGGGGACTCCGGAGCGCCATGTCCGCATCCAGCCACCGGGGAGGGGGGGGGCTCTGAGCCGGCAGGGACCACCGCAGCCCCAGGTACCGTCACCCAGAGCTCCGGTGGGACACGGGTCCCCTTCGGTCGTTTGAACGTGTCGAAGTCCGGAGAGACCTGCTCGCTTTGCTTTCTTTTTAGTTAACATAATATTGGCACACGCGTCACGTGTTACTCTCAGTGTTGAATAAATTCCCGGATAGTATACCGATAATGCTTAAACAGTTTGATAAACATTTCCGCCTCTGTCTTGTATCTATACACAAGTGGAGTTTGTTATGAGGGGAAGAGGAACAGACGTTAAAAACAAGGGCTCAGTTGTTTAGGAAGTGAAATTATTTATTTGCACTGCAGGATGAGATTTATTCCTGCTGCGATGGTCTAAAGTCTGAACATTTGTTACTTGACACGCGGTTTTACTGTCTTTAACAGCTGGGAGGAAACAAGACTGGAGCTAATGTGCACATTTGTGTGTCTGATTCATTTGTGTTAATGATTCACACAGATAAGAAATCAACAGGTGTGTCACCTCCAAAAAGTGATAGCTTTCTGGCCTCTCCTGTCATGACTGCTGGGCGGGTTTTTTCTTTCTTTATAACCTGTTAATTCATCTTCTCTGTCTTGTTTTGAATGTGGAAACAATCCCCTCTTTATTTAAAAGATTTGAATAAATTCAAATGTGGATACAAGGAAGGCATCTGGCTTCTTGTGAACATAAGGCAAAGAGCAGCTTTTCCTTTAAATAGTGTCGCTGCTTAGGGAGGCACATGACTTCTGAGTGTGTGACTGCATGACTGTGTATCCATTAATCCCTGCGTCTTGCTCTCCAGCGTAAAACTCTCCTTTTATTGCCTCGCTGCAAGAGAGTTCCTGGTTTTAATACCAGCTGGGACCTCGTGTGGAGGTAGCCAGTTTTTCTTTTGCCTTCTTTGTCCCACCATCCAAAAATGGTGTTCTTTGATGATGCTCAGTTGATGTCAGGAGTGTTTGTGTGTATGCATTTAGCAGACGCTTTAATCCAAAGCGACTTACAAAGTAGAGGAAGAGGACTGTTACTGTGCTTGTATTTTGTTTCTGTGTGGCCCTGTGATGGACTTACAACCATTCGGGGTGTACTCTGCTTCTAGCTTACTGGCAGCCGCAGCATGCACCAGCCTCCCACAACCCAGAATTTAAGTGGAGCAGATATAGAAAATGAATGGATGATATTCTTTTTTTTAATTGATGACCAAAAATCGTCTTTGATTATTGTAATAGTTTAAATGAGTTGACTGGGACCACTTGGCTGGAAATTGGTGGTCATTATTTACCCAGTTACAGTCATCCATCCATCCATCCATTATCAATACGGCTTATTCCCTGTTGGGGTCGCGGGGGAACTGGAGCCTATCCCAGTGGTCAACAGGCGAGAGGCAGGGTACACCCTGGACAGTCCGCCAGTCCATCGCAGGGCCAAACACAGGACATACAAGGACAAACAACCACTCACACTCACTCCTAAGGGCAATTTCCCCAATCTCCAATCAGCCTAACATGCAGGTTTTTGGACTGTGGGAGGAAGCCGGAGAACCCGGAGAGAACCCACGCAGACACAGGGAGAACATGCAAACTCCACCCAGAAGGGCCCTGGTTCCCCCGGGATTCGAACCCAGAACCCTCTTGCTGGGAGGGGTGCTAACCACCACACCACCACCGTGCCGCCCAGTTACAGTCATGTCAAATAAAAATAAAAACACTCTTTCAGTTCCTGAATTCTGTCAAGAAGCTCACCCCAACGTCAGACCGTGCAGTGCTTGACAATTGACCTAAAACATAAGCTAGATCTCCAACTCTTCTGGCCCCAGTCGGCGTATTTAGTCTTAAAGTTTGAGAGCACTATTGGGAAAGAAAACTGAACGATGATGGGATGTTTGGGAATACTTGCTGTAATGCACAGGATCACTTTCACTGAGAACCAAACACGGCGTGTCGTACCAACTGTTAAGCACGGAGGTGGGAGCGAGATGATTTGGGCTTGTTTTGCAACAACGGGGCCTGGACACCTCACAGTCACCGACTCACCCGGGAGCTCCCCTTTATGCCAGGGTTCTGAACATGTCTGACTTCTGAGGCTGCTGCCCGGCGCGGCAGCTGGGTTAGCGAGCCACCGCTAACAGAGCTGCTCTGAACGTTAAGAGCCACCGTCACCACAGCGATTAGAGAGCCCACGCTGTTCTCAGATGACGGTGGGACGGTGGCTCTTAACTTAAACCGAAGCGTAAAGAATGTCTCTGTGTGCTGCAGGATTAGTTTTCCTCATTAATAGCATTCTTAGGAGGGGGTGAACTCGTATGGCCGTACGATGATCCACGTCTCCACTCTTAAGCGGCACATTTTTTGTATGAAACGATCTACATCCAGAGGGAGGGCTGAGGTAGTGGCTTCTTTCTGCCCCCCTCTGAGGTCCGGTGATGTGCGTCCATGTGACGAGCTGTGCAGACTGTTTGGTACGCAGCACACACTGCGTAGCGTAAAGAGCTCATGAGTTGTGCGGTGGTATGAGTGGGCCGTGGCCGCTTAATCCCATTAGCCTGTGGACTAACTTGAATCAGCTGGCCTCGCAGACTAAGTATGAGGAAACAAGAAAGCACTTCACATAATACGCACACAAGCAGCAGGCTGTTGAAGTGAGAGCTGGCAGAGGAGCGTGCTCGTGTCACCGGGTTTGTGGGGGGGGGGGGGGGGGTAAAATATGACATGCCATGTCTTTATCAGACATGCTGATTCATCATGTCGGCAGAACAGTGTCAGAGATTTTGTGGGCAAAGGACAGCGGTTGATGTCACGATCACCAAAAAACTGAATGAGGCTTTACTTTTTCATTTTTTCTTTCTTTTACTTTTAGTTGTAGTCAGGATGCTTTCTCTGATCTGCCCTATCTCATACGACAGTGGAACCAGGCAGACCCCAGAATAGCCTGCTAAATGGCAAATAATTACTCAGATTTATAAACAAAGTGAAGAATAAAGTGTTTGTTTGTGACCTCTAAAGGATGGAGCCTGACCGTGCATCATTCTTTTTCTCCTCAGAGCAAAATTGTCTGGGTTCGGACAGCTGACCCCTGAAAAACGTCCAGCTGGTACCTTGCAGCCATGATGTCCAAGTCAACTCTCCTGAAAGTCATCCTGCTGGGTGACGGCGGCGTGGGCAAGTCTTCTCTCATGAACCGCTACGTCACCAACAAATTTGACTCGCATCTCTTTCACACCATTGGCGTGGAGTTTCTCAACAAAGAGCTGGAGGTGGACGGGCACCACGTCACCCTGCAGATCTGGGACACCGCCGGCCAGGAGCGCTTCCGCAGCCTCCGCACGCCCTTCTACCGCGGCTCCGACTGCTGCCTGCTCACCTTCAGCCTGGACGACGGGCAGAGCTTCCACAATCTGGCAAACTGGAAGAAGGAATTCAGTTATTACGCCGACCTCAAGGAGCCGGACAGCTTCCCCTTCGTGGTGCTGGGCAACAAACTGGACGTCCCCGAGCGCCAGGTGTCGGGCGAGGATGCTCGGCAGTGGTGTCGCGAAAACGGCGGACACCCATACTTTGAGACGAGTGCCAAGGATGCTACAAACGTAGCGTCGGCCTTTGAGGAGGCAGTGCGTCGTATACTGGCATCGGACGACAGAGACGATCACCTCATCCACACAAACACAGTCGACCTGCAGAGGAAGAGTCACCCGACTTCCAGCTGCTGCTGAGCACTGAGAACAGTGGAAGTGACCCATGTGATGCTTCAGCAGATGTCACATGAGTGTGGTTTTGAATGAAGAACTCATGCTGAGCAACACTGCACGTCCTCAGTTATGCTGTCAACTGACATCAGCATTCATTCTTTCCGGTTTTTCTGTTTTATTTTCCAGGATCAAATCTCTGATTCGTGCTCTTTTGTGTATTTTCCAACAGCTCAGCAACTCCAAACTCATCTGGAGCTTTTAGACAGGATTTAGGATTTATTGCGTTTTCCAACTCGCCTCATGCTGTTGAAGCATTGTTTTATGACACTGCTTTAAGGGATTGTCAGCGGTAACAGCTGAACTGTACTGCCCATAATGACTTTTTTTTTCTCCAGGATGTATTTCAGACAGACTCGGGATGTAGAAAAAGAGGTTGTGCCATCAGCTGTGGCTGAAAATCTCAAACCACAAAAAAACATCTCTGAAATTGTGTCTGGGCTCAGACTAAAGTGTGAGACACAGCACAACCTAAACCGGCACGTTTACTCATGAATAATTATAGGCGCCAAACCAGTGAAACATTTACAAATGTGAAATTGACATCAAATTGCTGTAAAGTTGACCATTTTTAATGAATGTACTTTTTTTTACACTGGAAATTAAACGGTAAACAACTTGACACCGTTTCTGTGTGTTGTGCTATACTTTTCTTTTTCCACAAGGGGGCGCCAAAACAGCTAAAGAGGGCCTGAGAGGCGGAAACGCCTCTGGGCTGAAGAACCGGAGCCCAATGTCGCCACAAATACTGACAACCAGAGATAAACAACCAGAGGAGTGTAGTTTCATCTGTTAAACCGAAGAAACTGAGAAGTTCTTACATTCACGCTGAATGACGTTTGTTTTTTAAAGAAACGGTGAGATGTGTTTAATAAACTACAGATATTGTTCGGTCGGGCAGGAGTTAACTTTGGGTATATATTGTACCTGCAACATTTTTGTTTGTAAATATGAAATCTCCAGGAACAAACTATTGTTTTCTAGTAAGCTGAAAAATGTCTGCCCTTGGTTTTGGGCGCTTTTCGTTTATTTATTTCCTGTTTGTATAAATTTGGTTGCCACGGGAGACAGCATACAATTAACATATATTGGCTTCACCTGATGAACTTTTAAAAGTTATCTCAGTTGATAAACGCTTCCAAGTTCAGACACTCCTATATTTTATCTAATGCTATCATTTCCTAAGTATAAACTACCTTAAAATGGTAAACAGCTTATTAAATATCGTTGGTATTTGTTCTCTTCCATGTAAAATATTATTTGAACAATGTTGTTTTAAAGTCAGAAGCTACCAGCTACTCAGCTGGTGAGTAGAATATATAGTTTCAAGTTTGAAGGTGTTGCTTGTTTATATGAATGAATTTAAACCTTAAATTTAAAATGGTACTGAACAACATGTCAAATGTTAAAACTGAGAAATATGTCATGTTTTTCCTAAATACACTTAGATGTTTGGTACAAAATTTAGACTGGGCTTCTTCACCTTTTTCTTTCTTTTTTTGTTGTTGTTTTTTTAAGAAAATGGGATTAACGGCTGTGATATTGACATGCCTTCCCGTGTTTCCTCAGTTATAGGTTGAGCTGCTCATCAGTTCAGGCTCTGCACTGCTGTATGTTTCTGCTCACGTATTTCAGAGGCTCTGCGCCAAAACCAGGTCAGTTTTCTCTTTCACTACTCATGGGCTCTTGTAATGGGAAGTAGCCTGGCACTGTCTTGCTAAAATGAGCAAAAAACGTATCTGAAAAGACATTTGTTAGCTGCCTTTGTTACTTCAAATGTGTAAAGTCAGAAATGTCACCTTCAGTGCTGTATTCATTGGCCAAAAAGGAGGCAGGAGACGTCAACATCACGATAATAAAAAATATCGGTTTTACTAGAGAAGGTTACAAAAATCATCACTAGGAGTCAAAGAACTATTTCCAACTTAAAAAATAAAACCAATCATGAAACACCTACAGGGACTACAATGCCATCAAAGTACAATGAAGTTTTCTTTAGAAAATAGTGGATGGAGGGGGAGGATGAAGGGAGGGGGCAACACCGCCTACCATATTTGTCGGTACAAATGACTACACATCACCTGAAAAACTGTGAAGACACAGTCATGTCTCCTTCATGCAAATAACGAGGAAACAACACCCTGACACGCATCGTCGTCTTATAGGAAATTGAAGTTTGCCTTTACAACAACCTGGCGGCAAAGCACATACATTTACCGAACGTAACACACATGGCAATATAGTCCTTTTTTATACAGAATAGACAGCTGCACACATGGACGATACTGACATGCTTCATCTCATCAAAGTTTAAAAAATGTGTCTCCTTTACTGTTTTTTGAGGGTCAACTAACCAGCGATGATCAATATAGAATATAGTTCATGGTTATTAAACAATATCTGGTTATAAAATGAATGTATGAAAATTCCTGACTTGTTGTATTGAGTGTAAACATCCAAAACAGTCTCTGTGGCTTGTGTGTGAGGCATGACATTAAAAAGAAATAAGGAAAAAAAGTGTAAAGATAGAAAAGTGACTTTTTCATCTCAGCGTGTTGAGTCACTCGATTGGTTGGCCGTTGAAAAATAAGCACAAACATGTTCCATTAAGGAATCATTAAATCACAGAAACCCAGCTGCCTAAAACGGATTAAACATTTAAAAATTAATTCCCAAAGTTTTTTTTTCACATTTTAAAATGTATACGTCACAATCACCTCAATCTGTCATATCATACCATGACTGCACTGAATCCCTCTCACGACATATCATTTAAGATGTTACATTACAATTATTATTATATCAAATGCTGAACTAGTATTTGAGTGCTAAACACATATCTCAAAGGGTACATTTCCATATATTTGTGGGGAAAAAAATAGAGCATGGCAAAACACTGATTGTGGTCTCCTTTTTGGGGAGAGATGTGGGTCAATCTCTCAGCTATTTACAAGTGAATTTTACTCTGAAAAGGAGGAACTGATAAAGCAAGTTTTTAGTGTCTAAGTTACACAGGAAGGTTGGCTAACCTGGTCAGAGTTTAGGTTGCCAGGCTTTGGGAATCACATAAATTGGTTTGGCTTGATACCTGAGGTGTGTGTCTCTGTTAAGACCCAGACATGTTTTTGTTTTCGCTGCCGCTGGTGATGAGTGTAGCAAAAACCACAAAGATCTTGAGGAGGAATAGCCTGGCATGGCTATTTGCATCCTTGGAAAGAGCAAGATGGGAAGGTTGATGCAACTTTCATAAGCGTGCATTGAATTTCAAGAGCTGCAGCTGTAGCTTTGTTTACAGGAAGCTATGAACCATCTAACCTTTGGGAAAGTATGCATACATGCTTTTGTGTCAACACGTCTTTTAGGATAATTTTGCTATGCTTCTGGTCTTTATTAATCAGGTGGTTAAATAAACTTCATGTAAATGTACACAAATCCTTGAGATACCACATTATTTAAAATTATTTTAGGTGTTTCATTTAGAGAGGAAGGATTGGGGTTGTTATCAGGGATTTTCAGTCTCCCTATTTTTTTATTTCTTGAATAGTGCAACAATGTATTGAGCCATTAGCAATAAAAAGTTCAAGATGGAGAGAAAAGTAAAGGAAAAAAAACATCTGTGCCCCGAAAAAAAACCTGGCATACATTTCAGAGAGTATTATTAAAAAAATCAACAACATTCATACACATTCACACAATATATTCATATTCATATATATATATATATGCATATAAAACACCAAAAAACAAAGGAAGTTGGTCGCTGCCTGGCTTCCCAGTGGCTGAAGCAGACTGATGAGCAATGTTTTTATTTTTATTTTTTTGTTGTTTTTAAAATTTTTTTTTAGGCTGTCAAGACGCTGTGCTGAATCAGGGCGCAAGGCCATCACAGCCGGGCCACGTTCACGAGCCACCGCCCGAAAGCACAGGTTCAGATTGAGCTAGAAATGTGACACTTCTGAACTGTTGCACTGTACCTGAGCTTGAACCCGACGGGCAAGCTCTCCCGTTGTGAAGCGTCTGCCTCTGTCGGGGCCTGCCGCCTCTCCTGACCCTCTATTCTCTTCCCCTCTGATGTGAGCACGCGCTCACAACCTTTCAGCATGATAAACTTCACAGTGGGGAAAGAGGATGGAGAATCAGAAGGTTGGGGGGACTATCAAACATGACCGAGGTGGTTTGTTTAATCAGAGAGAGGGGTGCGGGCTGGGTGTGGCAGGATGAGGGTTGAGGTGTGAAAAGGAGATGGGCAATGGTGGGAGAGGAGTTCTCGTCCTTATGAGTAGGAGGAGGAGTTCTGGCCCTCCTTTGAGCGTGCCTCGGCTTCCAGGTCCTGGTCATCCTTGGTCTTGATGTCCTGGTAGTCGTGTGTGTAGGCGGCACTCTTCAGATAAGCCCAGTTAGCAGACAAAATCATCAGATAGTGGATCTGAAGAGGAAATAGAAATGGTCTTCTCCATATTCGAGGCCAAGACATTACAAGCAGGTGGAATTATTCTATACACTTCAAAATTACCACTAATCACTTTTTAGCCGAGTGGATAGAATAAGTCCAAGGAATCACAGTTTATCTAAAGCAATCTCCAAGTTCCATTCTTACCAATTTTGAAGAATCCTTGTTCAGAGGGGTCGGATATAATTAGCTTGCATCTTTTATCTATTTTACCTTTAACCTTCTGTCCCCTCAGTGGCCAACACGGGGCAATGCTTCTGGCTGCCTCTTCTTTGAATGAATCCCTAATTAACTGGCTAAGAAGTTGTGTTGATTCAAGTTTTTCTGGTGAACATTTTGTTCACTTTGTAAGACCATGTTTGTTATTTAACAAACACTTCAACAAGTAGATTAGCCATAACGTACTTTTCTTTTAGTGTCACATCCTCGATAGAATAACTTTAAGTATTCCTAGGATCAGTGAAATCACACAGTGTTCTTTTTTTGGCTTTAAACAGGGGATTTAGTTCAGCTTTACTGAACTGTGTGGTGTTTGCATTTCCTGAGGCATCTCTTTCCACCACACAAGAAATAGGAAGTAGTAAAATATCAAGTACATAGAGCTTCAAGTGAGTCAATGTAACATCTGGAGGTGCTTGATGTTTGTTTTTTTTTGTTTTTTTTGTAAGCATCTCAATTTCCCTGAACACAAAACAAAGAAGTCCGCCTCCACAGCACAGAGTATAATACTGACCTCTGCCAGCACACAAATGCACAGGCTGCAGGGCAGCATTTCAACTGGTTGAATGACATATGTGAGAGGCGGGGTAGCTATGGCAACAGATAAGCATGCCATGGCAACGTGCATATTTTGAGCAGCACATTATCAGAGTGATCATGAGGTGCTTACCAATGCGATGACGGTGGCTCCGGCCCCAGCTAGTGCGACAATGTAGAGGTGGTAGGACAGGTAGAACTGTGAATGAAAAGAAAGGTGAGAAAAGAGGGAAAGGAAGGAAAGAAAGAGGGAAAGAAACAGGGAGGATCATGGTACGATCTTCCCCTCACCTCGTTGGTGGTACAAATGTCTCCCAATGTGGCTCCACAAGCTTTTCCGGGTGTGGCGTTGTAGGGAATAACACCTGCAGGATCAGAGATGAAATGTCACAGAACTGAGCCAAGAAGCTTTTCCCAGCACAGGCACAGGCACTGCATGATTGAGGGCATTATGAATCAGGCTCAGATAGAGATTAAAGGAATCAGGATTGCTGCTGCCATGGCTTTTGGAAAAAATATGGGTCGTTATCCTGTATCCCTTTTTCGGTACAGTAGTTTAATAGTTTTACTGACCCACTCAGACACATTAGCTGTATTTCTTTAGTCTCTCTACTATATAGTTGCCTTTTCACTACTAAACAATTTAACTCACTGTACAGAACAAAAAATTAAAACCAGTCTCTGATCACTTATTAATTATGGCATCTGGACCGCTGACCGTAATTTGAGCGCGGGTAATTGAGGGTAAAATTTCATGCAGAGTAATAGTACAGCACTAGAGCCAATGAAGCATATGTGATCCTCATCCATCCCAAGCAGGCCAGCTGTCTTCCAAATGTGGGTCACATACTGTACATTAGGCCATCAAACAGATAACCAGATATGCAATCACGGGAGCGTCACTGTGCTGTAATTCTGCATGTATCCATCAGATCTTCTTCAATCTAAATGTATTTCTCTTTGCTGATGGTGAATTTTAAACGACTTTAGTTCAACTAAACAAGCAGGCACTGAATACTCTGTGTGCTGATATATCATTACTGACCATACTGCCTGACATCCACACAGATGGATTCAGGAGATGTGATGTTGGCATCAGGGGACTTCATGGCAGCACAGGTATTCCACATGTTAAAGAAGAGGAAAACTGGAATCGCCGTGAAGCAGAAGATGGCGATGAAGGCCAGAGCCAGGATGTAAGTCAGGAACATGAACTTAGGAACGTAGGGAGGTGAGACAAAAGAAGAAAATCAGACTCTGTCATGGTTTGTACTGCATTCAGAAAAAATAGGTAAATAAAATTCCTCTAAAAATTTAACCACCCACACACAAACCAGTGTTTTTTTTCTACTAATGTAACTGAACATATTTAGTGGGCTCAAGCGAGTGTTTGTGTGGATCCATTTTGTGTGAAAGTGCTCTAAAGGCCTCTGCAGGAACTTAACAATAAGGCCTGTACAGGCTTAGAAAGCATAATAATTTTTTCTGTATCTAAGAACAGGATTAAAAGACCGTTTAATGAGATTTAAATACAAATCTAACTGATTCACTAGCTTTAATTAGCATTGCAATGGGGTCAGTGTGTGTGATGATTAGCAGGAAATATATGTTTTTGCTGGCATACAAAGGCAGTGATGCAGCGTCCGCAGATGGTCATCTTGAAGTCGCTCTGGAGCTCCCTCTTGACAGCGCTAGTGGTGTAAAAGCCCTCACCCAACAGGATGATGGCGTAGACAAGGAAAAAGGGGGCAATGCCGTAGATGATGTACTGAAAGATCTGGATCCTGGATATAGACAATGTGTAGACAATTCCCCACTATTAATTATTTAAACACCCCAGAGACATTATTATTATTCAAACAGAGCCACGGCCTCATATTTGATAGCTTTCAACAATTATGGTCAATACTTCATGATGGCTCATGGTATTCCAACATACATCTGGTCCTGATGACTAATATTAGCTCACTTCAGATTATTATGACTAAAAAATCACAAACGTTCTAAATATGTATGTAATCATTAACATGGCTGATTTTGACTAACTGTAGAGAAATGTAATCAGTATTTGATGGAGGACAATTTTAAAGTCTTGATTGGAAACCTCAGAGGACTTACACAGTAGTTAAGGTAGCGTGGTCGCTGGTGACCCTGGAAAAGTGGTCCTCCAGCATTGTCAGGGTGCCGGTCAATGCCACGTGGCCACAGCCACAGAACAGAGACACACCTATGAAGCAGAGGATGGTGGCCACCAGAGAGGCGTAGGGCACCCCGCCCAGACACTTAATGCAGCACTCAAAGCATCCTGCAGAGGGAGACAAAGAGAGGATTAATTGTGCTTTCCTGTTGCATTCATCTGAAAGAAAGCGTAAAACTTCAAGGAGGCAAGAAATGTATATATTTATGTGCAGGAATGATAAAACTGCAACGTGCGCTAACAAGTACAAAGCGAGCACACGGCAGTAATGTGACATCTCATAGTGACTTGGATGGCTCTGCTGATGACACTCAGAGCAACACGGGACAGCCTTTTTTGTCCACTGCTGTTTGATTTTTAGTTGAGCAGAAACCTGTGGGAATGTTTGTGCTGTTGGGGCTGAATCAAGCATGCACGCTTCAAAGCATTTTGCTGGCATCTCAGAGAAGCACACCTCTCTCTGACAGGCATGTTGAGTGGCTAATCAGCATCAATCACAGTAAGAGTGTGTTCACTTTGAGCTCAGCTGGGAGTGCTGAATATAATATGTAAGCTGCACTACATGCTCTTATCCTTTCCAGAAAAAAAGCCCTTCTGTCAGAAGATGTCTTTTGACCATTTGTCAGGAATAAAGATAAAACAGTCAAAACATGAATTTATTAGGGTTTTTTCTATCAAGTGCATCAGGCAATAAGAATGACATGATGCTTTATCTTCTAACTAAAAACTGACTAATTTTCCAGCAGAGGCTTAAGAGACTAACTTATCTCATAGATTTGAAGACCTCAGAATGTCCCTGAATGATTAAAAATACTCACTTGTGCTTTAACTGTCTTAAGTGTGACAACTGTCTAATAGTTCTGCTCAGATCATGAATCCTCTTGCTTAATTTATCGACTTGAGACACAACTACTGCAGTTACAGCGCTTCTTGCTTCATAATAAAGAAAAAAAGAGAACAAAAAAAAGGGAAAGTAAGGCATAGTATTGAGTAGGAGAGTTGGATCTTATATAACACCCGTTAAAAATAACTCCTCCAGCAAAAAGCAGGAAGTTACTCCAGGAGAAAAAAAAAAGACAATGAACTGTCTTGTGTGTGCCACTTTGCTGTTTCCATGACAACTAGCTCCCACTGGAAACCTTGGCGCATCACCATTTGATGTTCACAAGTTTGTTGAATAGAAATGCTTCTGTCGGTACAGCCCTAACGACATGACTGACCATAGTGAAAATCTTTTGAAGCCGTCGGTCAAATAATGATCCCAAGTATTGAGAGATGACACAGTCAGCGCCATTCACGGAAGTTTGCAGTCTACACTAGACACAACAAGTAACGCATCAGAATAGGATCTAAGACCCTTATACACCTTTTTAGCATTTCATCAGCTAAATCTGTAAACTCTGAAACTAAATAAAATCAAACCACACCAAAAGACACAACTAGAAGATTTGATCCAAAATCAAAAACTCTCTCTGAACCCAGAATGTAATTAGATTTTGAGATGAAACCCTCTTCCATCAATAGACTGTTGTAGTGCTGCAAACGTGTGGACAATTATTATTGATGTTTTTAAAAGAGCCAATTGATGCACACCCCTAAGGGAAGGTAGAATCATCAATAAAATTGCTGTGCTGGGAGAAAATGCCAGAGTACTTCGCCTAAATGGGATGATTTTCTTGGGGTTCGTCCTCTTTTTTTTGTTTGCACATTCAGTTTCTCTTCTTGGCTGAAGTGAATGATACAGATGGTAAATGTGAGACTAAACTGAGTCAAAGGTGTTCATGTTTAGCATTGTGTAAAACTTTTAACTGTCACTGTCAGAATGATTTGATATTTGAAAGAAAACAGTTTGGTTATAATGTTGATGGGCAAAGATGGTGAAACTGAAGGCACAATATTTCCATTGTCTTGAGGTCCAGTTTCTTTAATGGCAGTTTTTCAACCTGACAAAAAGTGTGGTAGGAGTTGTATTGAGTTGGTATTTGCTCTTTAAATCTAAGATACTACAGCTTCTTCTCCAGTGTGTAGCTGTTGATGAAGACTGTGTTGCATAACGAAGCAAAGGCTTGTTGCGTAATAGATCCAAATCCTATTAATGTTAATGAATGAAGCAGGCTGATGGAGAATGGCGGCTGATAAGGCTCAGTGGGTCTGGCAGGATTGCTGTGATGGACTGGTCAATACAATCAGGATTGTTTAAAAGCTTCCGTGTACTCACACTCAATCCTATTTTAAAATGCCACTCTCAACAGGTAACTGTGTAGTTTCCAGCCTATTTTATTTAAAAAGGATCAAAGAGATTTGGTAATCCTTCTTTTTCAAATGCAAATCAAGAATTTCTAAGGTGATACCGCTTTCATGTATGCTCTGGATGCGAGTAATATGACAGCAAAGGGACCTATTTAAGACAAATTCCAAGACTCCATCAGCACTATTTAGGGCTTGTATTATATCTGCTGTTAACTCTTTCTTCTTCCTGGCTCCATGCAGCTTCATGGGTGAATTGACAGGTTTCTTTTGAACACTGAACTGGCCCCCTTATCCGGTCCGCCTCTGGCTATGACCATTTGTCAGCCTCAGTTTAAAACAGCGCTAATGGGAAACAGACAGGCCGGAGTGGTCAGCCCAAGCCACTCCTAATGGAAATCAATGGACTATTCATTAGGGTAGAATTTAGGTGACACACCGAGGCTGGCCTGTCTACCTCGTTTTATACCTTAGTGCATTTCACTGCCTCTACCCCGCTTGTCTTCTTCTCCGCTCATAGTTTGAAATACGACTGCATGCCCACGCTGCATTTACAGCCGGCAAGCTGGAGTTAATAGTTTAGACAATATGTTTCGCTCCCATTGCTCTGGTTCATATATCATCCACCAATTTCAAGCTAAGGGTGATGCATAACTCTGAGGAAACAGTCCCAAGAGATTAGGCTTTTGTCTTTGTTTTGTCCAGCGATAGAATGGAAAATAATTTGACAGACGGGAGGAGCAATTAAGGATAATCATTCAGAATACTATAACATGTTCCCATGTTTAAATAAGGATTTGAATGTGTGTCTGACAGTTTCAGTGAAGGAATGATAATGGATGCCTGCTTTTGTGCCACTGTAAAGAAGGCTAAAGACAGAGGGGGGAAAACAAAAGAGAGTGGCAGCATCAGTGAGGAGATTGGGGAAAAAGAAAAGAAGCAGAGGAAGGCTGAGCAGATAAATACAAAGTAACGAACAAAGCAGGAGTAAAAAGAGAAGAAGGTGAGGAGAGACATTATGAGCAAAGAAAAGGATGAGAAAGTGTAAGTGAAAAGCAGTTCTTGGCCCCAGGGCCGGCAAATAGCAGTTGCCATAGCAACGTGTTACCCACGACCCAGTTCAGCAGTTGTGAAGTTTTTCCTCCATGCGCACACACACACACACGCACGCACGCACGCACGCACACACACACACACACACACAGTGATGTAACCTCAATCAAAACCCTGATCGGCATTAAATAGTTACGCCTGCCTTGACGTTTAACCAAAAACCAAGTAAGCACAGAGATCAGCATCTTAAGGCATGACCGGAAAAAAAAAGAACTTGTCTGTCCAACTTTTTTCGGGTTCAGGTTTTGAGAACTGGATCAAACTGAACTGAAATGTGTCAACTCATGAATTGAGAAGTAAACAAATGACAAAACGCCCTGTTTAAACTCCAACCATGTGCTTGTTCTTTAATGTGAACAGCACATTATTCATTGTTTCCGTGTTCCATTTGGGTATAGCGAGAATATTTTTTTACAAAAGCCCTTTTTATAATTCATTTCAATTTCATAAAATTTTAGAAGTTTCTTTTTAAGGCATCCAACAGCAAGAGAGAAGTTTTATGATTTATTAAGAGCTGCATCTTATTAAACCACATGGCAGATTCCTGCAGTCATCTCTTTCAGCCACATTTTTGGTCCAGATCTTGTTTTATAACGGCTTTACTCCAACAAACAGCATGTTATTCATCAACCAGCTCCCACTTTCATGCTCAAAGTGGAACTGAACCTGGTAGGAGGTGTTGAGGACCCTTAAGAGATAAATTCCGAGCCGAAATTCTGTACAATTGACAAGAAAAAAACAGGTTACTTAAAGCTTCAAATATGTGAGTCTGTTAAACTACTGATAAGTTTCTTTAAATTTCACTTGTTTAATAAATTGTCTTCAACACGAAGAAAAAAGCCTATTCTCCATAACGATGGTGGTGTTTGCGTTTTCCATCCTTGTTTTTGGTTTCTTGTATGAACCAGTTTATGACGAACTAGCATCAAACAGAAATCCTTCATTTGAAGCCCCATCATTTTCAGACTGAAGCCTTCTAATCGGACAAGAAAGCCTATTCAGGCATTTTGACTGGATAAATGAGGGCTGGCACGCAGGAGATGTGGTTAGAAAAAGAAGCTGTCATGATTGATGACATCTTTTGTGATGAAGCTCCATTTCCTGTCAATCACCTGACACCCACAATTCCTCATACGTTTGTGTCCAAACCTTATTGTCACTTAGTTTGAATGAAAGGCTCATTCACTGGAGAGCAGACATCTGAGTTTAGATGCATTGCAGAAATAACTGAGATGAGTAAACGTCACTGTACTCTCATTGGATAGAATCACCTGGTATCTCTGGATCATATTGGCTGATTTAATAGGCTGCATTTATGTGGCTGCATTGATTTCTTTACAGCAGTGTCTATAAAGCATACTAAAAAATGGAGAAGACAGAGATTGCATCTACCATCCTTTGTAAATGATTTGCCATAAACTGTACAACCCAGTGGCACAGCATGATAATCGCCAACTGTTCATACGCACGGCGCATCTGCCAGGAATAACGGCGTTAATAAAGCTTTCTGAATATTTCAGCGGCCGATCTGGTCTGTGCCTGAGGATGTATTTAAATTTAGTACTGCTGTATTTATTATGGGGCAATTTTCTCACATAGCAGTGTGGGGAGATTCCTGAAAGAGAAAACTAGAACAGATAAAACCTGAGAGGGGAAAAGTGTGGGGAAAGTATTGGAAAACAGGAGGGGAGGGGGATGTCACATTTGGTTAAGACGTAGAAGAGAACCCATCTGGTTGACAGCAGCAGACAGCAGTCACAACAACATACAAACTCAGATCCTCCGAGCATCACCTTGGGAGTTCTCTTTCCACTTGAGTAAAGGGATACAAAATTTTTCTTTTTTTTGAGCCTTCATCAAAACTCAGTCGGACAAAAATAACAGTCTGGTATTCATAAGAGTATTCTTGATTGTTTTTGTTGTAAGCTGCACAGATTGATCAATCCTTAATGATGAATGACATTGGCTTTTTTAAAATAATTATACAAACTAACAATTCTGCATCTGTGATAATGTAAAGCATGAGCTGGTAGTTGGTAGCTTGTAGTTGATGTGTTTGAATATAAGGGTTTGCCTTTTGCAGTTTATATTTCATGTTCACCACCTGTTATATAAAAAAGGAAATGGGTTTTTATAGAACAGAGCAGGCACATTTCCTGCTCATCTTCCCTGCACTGTTTCCTTTTTCCCCCATCTCAGCACACATTCAGATCTCAAACTGCAAACCAGGGAGGAAAATGTTTCAGATTTATAGGGTACACTGACTAAGGCAAGCAGGAATTTGATTTATTTACTTTTGTTTCCCCATGGTGAAAAACTGACCCTAATCTTTTGTTAGTGAGAAATCCTGTACTGGATATGCAGCATTATAAAGGCCACAAGTTCAGCAGTGTGGCGTAACTGAGCTTGATGGAACAGCCTTTAAATCCTTATAGGAGGTCAATATGTTTGTTCCGTTGATTTAGTCCTCTCTTCTTTTTTGTGACACCTTCCTATATCCAGGACTTTAAAATGCCAGTCAACCGTGATATAAAAAATGTAAATCTTGGTCCACACAGGTGCGTGTTGCATGATATGTATATTTTTATGAAATGAAGAGCTGTTAAGATATCATAATAAGGCAAGCAACTCATATGATTACATTATCTCATATACATATTTATTTAGTTTTACATCTAATTTATTCATTAGATTGCATTAAATGTAGCATCTGTCCTATGAAAGTCAGAATGCCCTAATAAGCAACCTGTTTTCTAGGTTCCTATATTAGAGGATGACTAAGGTGACATTGGGTAAAGTTTCGTTTGTTCATTGGGACATTCAGCTCCTCCCTTGGGAGCAGAAGATAGCAGCGACCTGAAGTGTGAGGTCTGTAGTTTGGCCGCGAGCTGAAAATACCTGTAACTAATGCGGGGTCATCTGACGTGGGACTGGAGCCCAGCTGTGTCTCTGCCTACTGTGGACATAACTCATATTTTAGGAAGTGTTTTTGTTTGTTTTTTTACTTTGCTGTCTAGGTTGAAACAAGCTTTACTCATTTTGCCTGTGACCAATCTGAGCTAAATGCTCCCAAATCAAAAAGTGATTCATGTCTCAAGAAACCTAATGACCACACTTTGCCCTGCTGAACCTATGAGGGGAAAGAACAAAAGAAAAGAAATTCAGAGTGGATGTGGCACATGTGAATGTAATTGCACTTCAACAAAATAAACACACACAATTAGTGAAACGCTCAAATGTTACACTCGGTTGGAAATCAACGTCTGAGCCACCATGTTTGACACTTTCAGCCACTATGTAAATCATGTAAAAACTGGGAGACTCAGGAGCTTAGGTACTTCCTGCAGTTGAAGTTATGCAATGAGCCGTTATTGTTGAGAGCAATTGGGTATAATTAGGTGAGCAGTTACCAGCAGATCAGTGAAAGAGTTAATTCATAAGCAGAAGCCTGTAGCTAAAACCCAGATGAAAGATAGTCCACTTACCACCCACACAGTGAAAAATCTTATCTGTTATCCAGCAGGACGATCACCTGTCCTTAACCACCCCATGCCAACCCAGTATAGCAGAGGCAGTGCTATTAGACTGAGTATTGTACCACCAAAATGTAAAATGGCCCCTCAGGCCAGAAGTGCTGCGCCTCAGCGGTTATACAACCAACTTGGCTAATGTCACTTTCCTCAAGATGCCAAAGAACTCAGTGCCCCCCCCATTTGATTATGGAGATTCACTTTTCAGCAGCTCAGGGGCAGATAAGCACTCCGTGTATTGCGTGTATGTTCATGGCTGCCACAAAGGCTCAAGCGAACACAAATTCTCACATATGGGTTACTGCTGAGGCTTCCTGTCTGTGGCACAAAGGCCCTATGTGTGAAGGCCATGGTCACATTTGCATGTCTCTTGGTGTTAAATCAAAATCAAGAAAATGGAAAATAACACAGCAATTAAGTAATGATCTGGGATAAAAGCTTAAAAAAGTCCAAAAGTGTATTTGAAAGTGATCCACATAACATAATAACTGGGACCTAAAAAGGCTGCAGCTGAAAAAGAATGACCCCCACGTTAATTAGGCGAGTCACTTATCGATGTCAGCCATGGCTAATGATGACGAGCAGTAATCGGTATTGGGCGTTTTATGGGCTATGGATGAGAGCAGCAGATTGGGCATCAGTGGGAGATGGAAGACAGCCAGATGAGGTTGGCATCACTCAGGAACAAGACATGCTGCGCCAACCTGCCACTTGCTGCTATTCTTATACCCAATGCAGACTGAGTGCAAACATAGAACCACGGTTGGAGACTGATACTTGATTTCTTTGGTAGTTTGGACATTTGCTTCAAAGCAGATCTAGAGATCTTTTGCTTCTTTATTAATTCACACAATCTTGCTCCTCCTCTATAAATGATTTGATGTTTTCCCTCATCAGAGAGTGATCAGATTTACACACCCATTATAAATCCTCTGACTGTCCAAGCTGAGAGCTCGCTGATTCCTGTCTGCTGGTGCATGTGTCCGCCATTACACCTGACAGCCAATCAGTGGGTTTAATTTTCCCTGTATTACAGGTTGTACAGGTGAAATGGGTTTAGAATAAAACTCCAGCTCTTTGAATGGACGATATAAAGTATTTTAAGGTGATGAAAAACAACGTCAGGGTGTTTCTTGGTTTGTTAGTTGCAAAATATTGTAGCAAATTTGACTTTGCTTATTTGGTCTGCCTCTAGATGTAAGAAGAAACTAAGCATGGTGATTATGTATCTTCCAGCACTTGAGAGTTTCCAGCACTTTTTTCTCCCCACTTTGGTTTCATGAATTAAGTACCTAAAAAAATGTTATACATGTAAGCTGTAATTTGAGATATCACAACTTGGAGCTGAATTGGACATAGTCTGGTCAAATAATTTATTTATTTTTATTCTGAGACAAGGACAATTCCCAGCGGTTTATTTACATGCCTCATATGAGCTGTCGACGCTGCTCGACTTACATGGACTGCACAGAGGACATGGACAGTAGTTTAATTCTTCAATATTAATTCGCATGAAGTGTGTGATAGCTGAGGAAAATGGCATATAAACCTTTCTCCATCCTGAAGAGACTGTTGAAAAAGATCCTTGCTCAAACATGAAAGCAGCTTGTTTTTTGTTGTAATATTATTGGAGAGGAATGTATGTCCCAACTGAGCTTTGGTGAAGGGAGTAAAAACATGTTGTTCCATTAACAGAGAGGTTGGATATTAGGGTTTTTTTTGTCACCTGTATAAAATAGTAGTGGTCAAGAAACGTTGAAGTTTGAAATAATTTACAAACTATGCTTCATTTTTAGTTAAGAAAAGGGCAGTTTTTTCACAAATTTTCCTTGATGGAAAGGAATAAAACTACTACATACTGTTTGCTTTGTGAATTATAGCAGAAAGCAAATTTAAATAGAAATATTAACAAAATGTGTGGACAGAAAGGGCTGAATGTGAGTGAACCATGCGGTCTCGCCCACATGTAGAAGCACAAAAACAGAGGTTTTTCTTAGATGCAAGCAAAGCACACTTACAGACATTCCCCTCAACCACTCCTGGTCATTGACACGTAAACAAACGCAAGTGCACATGCCGACGCTATCCCACACAAACACACACATATCCAGATGGAGGCTGACAGCATGCTTTGGGCAAATAGCTTCGAATGAAGAACACATGAGCTTGTCTGTGCGATGGCTTTCACATGCTCCCGAAACCTCACACACCTCCAGGGTTAGAGGGGGAGACGCAAATGTTGTGTGCATCATGCATGTTTAGTGGCCAGAGATTTAAGTAGAAGGGTCAAGGAGAGAAGAAAATGTGTCACTAAGAAATACTCATGGGACGGTTTTCAGAGCAGGCGAAGGCAGAATTAAGAGCAGGTGGAAGTGATTTTGCAACAGACGATGAGTGGGGGAATTTAAGCAGGAAACAGGCTATTTTTAAGTTTCAGTTTTTGGAGTCCTTCCAGGCAAAGGCAAACTAAAAGCACCAATAAACCCCATCAAAGTTGACTCTCTTTAGAAGAGTTATTCATCAAGCAGGAGCTTGCCTTAAGATTTAAGGCCTAAGCCTGCACTCAGCATGTTGTGAGCCTTTCAACATATGAATGCAGGGCCGCATTCATTTAAATTTAGAATGTAGTTTTTTTTATCCCATTATCAGAAACTTGGACACTGCCAATTCAAAAAGCAGCAAAGTTTAAAATGACTGGTTTAAAGCTTTCGCCCCTTCTTTTTGTTTGTATTGCTCACTTTTTTTCAACCAACGCCTGATGACACATAAATGACCACTGCTACAGCAAACAACTAAAACAGTGCCCACAGTTTCTCTCCCCAACAGATGTTGCATTTGCCTATGCAGGTGCATGTGCATGTCCGTCCGGTTTTCACAGGAGGGACATGCAACCTGACACCTCACAGGAAGAAACAAAACAGGTTTTGAGCAGACGCCTACATCGTTAAAGCTCAAAAACCAATGCAAACAGAACTTTCAAATTTAACAACATGAAAGTTTGACAGAGATGACTCTTCACTGGTGCAGCAGCTCTACCATTCCGAGCCAAAAATCCAACAAAACCTGCACCCTCTAGACGATGATGTAATCTCTAATGGTTCTGATCGGAACATCATAACCAAGAACAGTGAGCCAGCACTGTGTTATGTAAGATCGGGCAAACGCACACAAACACTCAGCGTGATGGGAAGTGTGTGTGAATAGGCTACTCATTTACAACACACGAGAAGAAAGATGAAATGCCTACTTTGAAGCACTCAAAGCTGTTTCAGGGAACTGCATTAAAGGTAAAAATAAATATATCACATGGGACAGTTGTGTTGTCCATTCAAACCACCTTGTACTTATAAAATCAGACAGAATGTGGCCTTTGAGAACATAGCGGTAGTCTTGTTATCCAATTCCCAAGCCCAGCAAACCTCTGCCCGCACAAGATTAGAGATTATAGTATGCAATCATGCAAAAAGATCGATTCAAACCCACTAACACTCCCACTGCTCCTGGATTACCAATGATGCCTGTTTGAAATGACTACCCAGCAGAGCATCACATCGACAGGAAAACGCACTCTATTTGTCATAATTAGACAAACAAAAGGAAAATGTAGCTGATACTGATGTAAGATGCCAAAATAAATAATGGAAATAAGCACTACTTTGATGGCCTTGTTTGTTTTGTGTGCTTTAACAGTAAAAATCATATTAAATCTTTCATATTAACAAAAACTGAGACCAAAATATGGACACTCATTACAAGCAACTGTTTAAAGGAATCATAAGATGACCATCTTTTTTATTTTCTTGAAGCAGTTTCCTCTTAATGATAACTGCACTGAATTATCAGTAAATAAGTCAAACTGTTATCACAAAAGCTTTGAAAGGCAGAACATAACTTGCTGATAACTGAATGTGAAACAGCTAAGACTCATATGACACGACTTGAAAACAAACCAGACATCTGCCTTCATAAGGGCAGAGCTTTTCTATAGTCTTATTTCTCAAGACGTTGTGAAATTTGAACTTGAACTTAAAGATAATGCAGAATGTGCAAATTAATCCTGGATTTTCCTATAAAATCCAAATGCCTTCTCAAAACTTCAACCACGCACTCTGTGAATCAGAAGTTCTGGCACACGCCGACACAAGCTCCTTACATGAGCACTCTCGCCTTCATGCCCCCCACAGTAAATCTTCAGCTTCTTAATGGATGCTACGAGCTTATGCTCACATTCCAGATGTCAAATGATTACACCAATAAACAGGCCATCCTCAAATCCAATCTATTTTGGGTTGCCGGTGTAGGTGGACTGTTGTGCAACATCACACAGGCAGCGCAGCCGTCCAGACTGAAAAGCTTTAACTGAGTGAAAGCACCTCAGTAATTTAAATGTTTCTGCAAAAAAAGGTGATTAAAGAATGCAGTGGGATAATCACTAGTTAGAAATGTGACTGTTGCACTTGACTATCACTTGGGGCTACAAACAAGTACGCCCACTCTGCTCTGTCAAACGAAGTTGAATGATACAGTGGATACTGATCCTCAGGAGAACATGGAGTAATCGCATTTTTAAAAAAAAAACATCATTGCTAAGGAATACCCACTTCTTCTGCTCCTCACACCATGGACAGAATGATGTAACCCAGCAGTATGGCTGCGGTGGAAGCCAAGTTGTAAAGAGATGACTATAAAAAGGATGTGTGTTTTTAAGAAAATTTTTGCTGGAACCATGGATTTGTAAGTGAGAAATAACTGTAATAACCAACATTTCAGGTGGAATACACATCACTGAGGGTGCAAAGAGTATTATTGATAGTCAACTGAGGAGTTAAAGATAAATGTCAGAAAACCTGCATAGGATTGACATTTAGATAGATATTTTAATACTTAAAAACTGGGTGCCGGGTTAAGTCAGTTTCTGAGCTTGTAGATCCAGTTTCCTAATATCTGTTTGACAGTAAATATGACCAAGTCAAACCTTCCCTGACTTCACACTTCTGAACGGTTCTGTTTTTATACTGTTGTTTATTGATCAATCAGAATCGATCAACTACTGTATATATCCGTGTGTCTTCTTTTACTGAAGCAACATCTGTAAATGCAACATGCCCTCTTCACCAATCAGACAAGGGCCTGTTCTGGGTCATCAGTAATGCAGCTGGGATATTCCTTCTAGTCAAATAATTTTTCTAAGTCGCTTCGCTTGAAAATTGTAATTGTAATTAACTTTAATTACCTGTATTTATAAAAAAAATTAAATCATTTGGTGGGATGAGCCTTGTAAACAAGGTAAACATCTTTCATCCCTTATTGCACAAAATCTTGTTAAATATTACCCAACATTTCTTTTAAGACATAAAAGCTAATGCAATCTACAGAAAAGAGGGACAGGCAGGAAAAACAGTGTTAAGCCTATGAAGTGTTATGCCCTCCAGGCCAATTTGGCACCTTTCTTTCTATTAGCCAACAAAGAAAACAGACATCAGATCAGATCAGCTGTATCACCACCTCTGTGTAATGTGGCTCTAAATGAAGGTTAAATAGATATTTTACCTCTACACAAGCCATTATCGTAAAGCCTAACAATCTTTATGTGAATATATAACTGAATCTAAACAAGATGGCCACGGTAGAAAAGGCTTATTGTTAATAACACACAGGAGAACATGAAAGAGATGTGATTTTACCACAAAGCCAAAAGGCAAACACGTTGTATGGATGTTCCCACCAACCCCAAGACACGCCTTCACTGCACACCAGTTCAGTGAGCAACAGTTTGGGTAAGATCACAGGGGAAATGATGCCTCATTTCTATCAATTATGCACAAATATGAGGCTCTTTGTTTCTTGCGCACTCATTGTAGCAAACAGTTGTGGATTTTAGCCACTAAATTGATGTTACGGGTTTTGAAAGGGTCTAAAACACTGTATGCTGCCTATGAAGAGTGTACGCTTCATTGGCACGTCTGTGCGTTTCGGCTGCACTGATGGACGCAGCCATCCCTCTGCGTCAAGCGCTCCACTGATCGACTCTTTATCAGCCACTCGTAGCGCGACAGGAACTGAACACGGTGACCGTGTGAAACCAAGTCCAGGTCCATCGCAGCCCTTCTGTCAATCACGCCCCTGACGGACCAGACAAAAAGCCAGTTCCCTGTGAGAATCCTCGATAATAATGGAGGCGGCTGCAGCAGGAGGATCCACCTGGTGGAGAACAATGCATCCGTGCACGAAGCGCAGCGCTGCGCACGGACGCTTTATCAGCTGGTCATTAGTCAGAAATAAGCTCGTGACGGTGCAGCAACTCAAAAGCAAATTGGCATTAATGCACGCTCCGTAAAATCCGAGACCAAGAGCCTTCCTCCCGCCATCCATCCATCTATCCACCCGCCCACCCCCATCATTCCCCTCCATCAGCCCCCAAATCCCCACACAGCCGCATTATAATGCAACAGACGTTCAATTGAGTTGGAAATTGCGGGAATAATCTATCATCACCCGCAGCAATGAAAATGTAACTGCCACTTAACCCGCCCTAAAACTAAACGAGAGGCCAAACGGCATCGCTATTGTGTCGCGCACAAGCGAGAAGCCATTGCAAGTAGGTTAAACCGCTCAGGCTGGCGCAGACACAAATGTCTCCAACAGAAGAAAAAAAGAGACAAATGCGCAAATATCAACGGCTGAGGGAGCATACCTTTGCTCTCCTGTCCTTCGTCCTGGGTCTCCTCTGCGTTGGATTCCATGACCGGCTTTGTCCCGTCCATTATTTTAAGCAGAATAAAGCCTCCTTGTGCTCGCCCTGGTACCTTTACAGTGTGTGGACGCGGGAGCCTGTCTTGGTGACTTGATGCTCTCTCTCTCTTTCATGCACGCTCCCTCCCTCCCCACCTCTATCTCTCCTCCCAGTTCCAGCTTAGCACCGTCTCTCCGTGCATAACAGTCCAGTTCCAAATTGCAAAGGCGATGACAGACAGGATTTATTGCACCCATGCAGATTAGTACCCCCTTCATTGATGGCAGATAACGTCTATTAGGCCCCTAAACGCACACCAAAGCGTGGAGACAATGATGTTGATAGTGTACTTCCTAAATATCTCCTTTGATGATTCATGATTGCCTTCACATGCATGCTGTCCTCATGAAATCCTGCCTTTTTATCTGCAGATGACTGAAAGTGGTGTTAACCCCCCCAATATATGTATTGTTTGCCTTTTGCCTCAGTAAAGCTGTGCAGGATGTGAGGACAAAATGTGCAAGATATGTAAATGTGCAAACTCATGGGTAACCATGCATACATAAATACACACACACATAAGCACACTCACCGCCTCCTCTCCATCTGGTGAGATGAAGTAGAAACTGAGGTTCAGGGAGAGAAAGAGAGAATGAGGGCAAAGACTTGCAACAGCTAAGTGTGGTTTTTATCCTCCTGTCTGCACTCATGTTAAAGCATCTAATCTGTGGTTACTGACTCCAAATACCCAATTTCAGGATAAATGCAGCCACCTGATCACAAGGGGCAAACACACAGCAAGGTGATAGCAGTGTGTCCATAATGGATGTGTATCTAATCACTGTTAACACACTCACTCAAATGAGATTTTCTTGGTTTCAATTGTGGAAACATCAGCTTCACTTAAATTGATTTAGGCTCTGATTGGATTACTTTGGACAAATCAGAGGTCCTTCAGTGCTAAACAGCCATGTGTCATGTTTTACTGAGGAGGGGTTTCTTTGTTTGTTTCAGAGTTAGCCTGCTGATTGGTTGGGCCCCCAACCCAATAAGAAACCAAGCAAGGTGAGTAAATGAATCCTTGAAGCTCTTAAAATGGGTGTGGTGTGTTTGAGGGGTAAAGGGAGCACAGCTTCCATCACTCAACCCCTTTTCTAATAATAAACACATCCACGAACAATGGAACACCATCTGTGCTGAATCCTCTTAAATGAGGTTTTAATACAAGCCCATGTGCCCCTGTTTGAGATAAGGCTCCTCCCACCAAACGGTGCAGGAAATCCCACCCTAACCCCCACCTAAAGCACCAAATGTAGACGGAGGTGACCGTACCAACCTGGGCAGCTTTCATCCAACAATACTCAGACACAACAATAGCTAGAATGACATTTATTGCATTTAGACGATCCATTTGCCCTGAGGGCTGATATTAACGCCTGCACCAAATGCTGAATCAAAGTGGGTCTCTCATACGACTATTTGACATTGCAATGGCTTTGACTGTCAGGGGGAAATCTTATCCACTGCATTAAGAAATAGCTTTCTAAATTAAAAAAACACCTTTAACATTTTTGAATAAACTATTGCAAACATTGAGAGGCTGCAATAACCTATTACACATGACAAATAATTCTTGTAGTTTATTCCTTTCCTTTTCTCTTGTGTTTTTTTGTGAAATGTTAAGACAAAGCACAACTAAATAACCACACATTGTATGTTGTTCACTATGATGATACATGATTCATGTGTCATCTTAATGGAAAGCTCCTAATACAAAAATTATTTCTGTGCTTCACAGATGTTAAAAAAACTTTATTATTTCTAACAAAGCAATTGATACAGTTCTCAAAAGACTCATGCAATTTCGCTGCACAGTGTTTTCAGTAGGACATTAATAGCATTTGGCTAGGTTTAGGTAAACATCATAGCTTTAATAAATATTTAGGCCTTTCCACAAAGATCACTGCATGTGACAAAGGTCCTTCATCAATAGCATGAATGTAATAAAGGCCTGGAGAGTCAGAAAGCAATGAAATATCCCTTCAGGGTTCATTTGAATATTGAACTACCTACAATTTCTTGTTTCTGTGAATAGTGTCTTTGATACAGTAGAATAAATGGAGGAAATACATAAAATAATTTACAGGTTACAAAAATAGTCAGCAAATTGGATTCTGAAGTTTCTACTTGTCGTTTAGAAACATCTTCAGTGCAGGGCTGAAATGATTGCCCTTTATTAAAATGAGAACGCAAAAATTGGGAATAAAGAAAAGAAAAAAATCATTGTCCAATCAAGATCCAAAAGAGAAAACACTACAGAAAAACTCAATCACACTCTTTTTTGTGTTCTTTTTACAGTTTTGATGGGGACACTTCAAGTAGCGTTTTTCTCCTCAAACCTTCATAATCTCTTGCTGGGTCACAGATTAAGAACTTGTAAAGAAGATGAGAAACATGCTTGCTGGCACTCTTGACAACCACGCTGTAACAAACGTGCACACACACTAGTGATGTTCTATGCGCTCCAAAGAGTCAGAAATCTTATAATTCTTACAATGAAAATGCAACCAAACATCTCTTAAAATCTACATCATTCAATGTAGAATTCCTTTTCAAGAAATATATATGTTTTTTCTTTACTCCACTGTCTCCATCATATGGCAAATGCTCACATGCTGCTTTGTCATGAACTACAGTACAGCTGTTACTAAGTTTTTACTTAGCTAAAGCTATGCTAAATTATCCTAGAAGTGATTACAATCCACCCTGTAGGGATAATCCACATTAACAATAAACTGCAGAGGAGTCCATGCTTTTGTTGTCCAGACATTTCATTACAGCCACAAAGTCCACCAAATAAGCAGAATGTGTCTCTGAGGCATAGACTATATCTGTAGTAAATGACATGGCAATCCATTTGCAGGCAGATGTTCTTATCTTAAGAGACGTCATGGATCATATAAGTTGCTTTCTAAGGGCTGTGCACAGTTTCACACTGAATGTACAAGTGGAAAGATTTCCAAGAAGTAATTGATTTCACCTCTGTAAAGCCTTTCCTATCAAAAGAGTGCATGCTGTGTGTGGGAGGTGGGGGATGTGGTGGGGAATGGTAATCAAGTTTTTAGAAAAATACACAATCCTCTTTAGCTTTGTGACTTTGCGGGCAGTGTCATTTGGACAATTGAGCAAGCTTTAGACTAAACAAAGAGCATCCAGGATAAATGTAGGTTCATGGATAGTTTGAACCTTAAACAGTGGGCCTGTTTGTGCGAGCATGTCTGTAAATGTCAGCAACGCCAGTCAATGTTTTGAATGCAAACTGTCACATGAAGAAGTTTTGTGCTCCGAAATGATCCGTAAAACACCTTTTATACTGAATTCTGACTCACAAGCCGCTTATTTTCTGCTGGTTATTGTGCTTCATGGGAGACTCAGAGAAGATGGGCTGCACAGCTGCACAAACTTTCTCAACTGCCTCTGCAGCCCTTGGAGTCCATTAAAGGGAGAGTCACAAAGGCCTGTCAAATGCTTGTCTTCCCTCATTAAAGCGAGACAGAAGGGAAATTGGAGCCAAAACGTGGCAGTGAAACAGAACTGAGTACAGTGCAGCTCTTTTGTGTCAGCATCTGTGGAGTTAGTAGCAGGAAAGAATATAAAGAGAACATCACAGAAATGCCAAGAGGCTGTTCAGTTCACCATGATGAGCTACTTTAAAACATTATTTTGAGACTTTCTTGGTGGCCAGACACTTGATATGAGAGCAGTTGCATTTTAGAATGATATAGGCTCTATTGTTGTCACTGAGACAAGAATCTTTCGGCGATGTCATTACTTCGTCAAAATCTTATTAAATGGCCCTTTTTGTTGCTCGAATCCAACAAGACCCAGAAAAGTAAATCAAATGAGAGATGTGATGTGAAAACTGATCGAAGGCACAGGGGTGTTTCCAACTCTTGGTGTTTAAACTTGAAATTTAAGGATAAATATGTGGAGAGTCTCAACGACATTAAACAAAATATCCAAAAGTGAATGAACACTCTTGTTGAAGATGATGGTATGGATTACCAACAATTTTCTAGACATTATTGCCTATGAAAAATGAGGTAAAACTATTTATCGCTTTGATGTTTAATTAATTGTTAATCTAATATTCCCACTAGTGAACAGACAATCCTGTCAAAGGTAGATGCTCACAAATGACAACATTACTGCTAATGCTGGTTATTGCGTCTTTGTTGTGCTCCTTTGTCTCTCCTGCAATGCCCAGCCTCACTGCAGGCATCACATTGACCTTTAACTATCTTCCTGACACGCCGCTCTAGGCCCCTATACCTCTATTTTGTCTGACAGTTAGGCAATGCGGTGAAAGATGGCTGTGTTTGCAGTCAGTTTATGTTATGGGGAGGTCAACTTGTTGGATCAGGAGGTGATTCCAGAGGTTGACCTCGCCATGACCCAGCGTCTGCTGTCCCTCGCTTAGGAAATGACTGCTGCACTGCTCGGAGCAGTCTGGCAGGGGCTGCTAGGCTGCTGAGAGAGTAGTAATACTGCCTCAGGAAAATGGATGTGGTGAACCGAAGTGTCAGATAGGATAGATGTTTATCACAGCTTGAAATAAATTAGTTTTATTTAATTACTTTTCTGTCGCCTTCCTTTGTTGTAAAACTTGAGGGATTTACCACAAGATGACTTGAATCATGCTTTATTGGAAAGACCTTGATGAGTGTGGAAATACCACAAGGATTTTTATGGGGGATTGCACCTGCTTTGAAAGGAAAGTAATAATTTGTGGAGTTGATCTTCATTATTAACCTCCTTTCGTTAGATTTGATGCCATAAAATAATTTTCAGTTAATCAATTGTTGTCCCATTTTTTTTACAGCATTAAAGCTTACCACCAGCAGAAAAGGTTTCCTTTGTGTAGCACAGGTGTGAACAGCAACTAGGGAAAAAGTCTGGACCAAATCACCCTCACATTCTCTGGAAAATGTCTGGTGCTCATGTGTGAAATCTTCTCTCATTTGTCTTAGTTAAACTCCAATGACGCAGATTCTCCGTCTGCAAGCATGTAAATATGTGAGGTTCTTACAAAAAAGCCATGAATGTTCTCCAGCATCAGTAAAGTCATTAGAAATACAAAAATACATGCTGTTCAAGCACACTAAAAACAGAGGGAAAGATTTGTGAGCCTCCCGGCATGGCTGTTGTCTAATCCTTGCCATTTTAAAGGGTTGTCTGGCATCCTGTAAAAGGGAAATCTTTAGCAGCAACAGAGACTGAAGCCCAGGACTTTATATCGGTCATCTCAGAAGTTCTAATTTCTGTGTGGAGAAAGTGTGTTTGTGTGAATTTATGATTTTTTTCCTTTCCTTTTTTTGTGCTCATTCTTATATCTGTGTATGTCCAGATCTAGGGACTTAATCTGTGGTGGTGATGATGACCCAGTTTCAACCCCGCCCTCAGCTAGCGGTCACCAAGGAGACGCTTCCCTCTCATCCCTGAGCAGAACCATCAGAAGCTGACAAAGGTTAATCCATCCCAACCACACACACATTTACACACAAAATGTAAAGATATTAGGATTAATACAAACACTTAAAAATTCAGGTCAGTCTTGCTCTGATTTTTACTTTTACTGGAATGTTTAAAACAAATGTAATGTGTCTGTTAGCAGTTGTTTCACCTTTAATTCTCCCTTTCTTCATCTCTTCGTCTTTATCAGTCCTCGGTTGACTCTGAATTCATAAAACCTTAATGCAAATTCATGTAAAATAATGTTGTGTCTGTACTGACTGAAACACCTGTACTTCTATGACCTCTGAATTTGCATTTAATTACCAAGGTTTCACTTGAATGTGTAGCCCAACGTCCCTCAGGGCTATTTTGTTTGGTTTTGAAACTTATAATTTCATATCAACCGTATCCAATGCCCACCCTCGACTGTAACCATGCACAGAAATAAAATCTCACATATCATCTTTTTTACAATTTCTGACTCCTGTCAGTACGGATGGCTTAACCTTCACACACCTCCACACACACATACATGCACCCTCCCCCTACTGCACCATCCTCTCAGCAATTTATCCGACGAGCCGCTAATCCAGCTGGCCCAGATTTGGCCCGTAGTCTGCTCCACATGATGCTACTGTCAGCGGCCATCACAACAACTGCACACCCACCCCGACCTTATGCCGAACACACACTCACCGGTGCCCCCACCCGTCTTCCGACTGTCTGCGTGCATCATGTGATCCCCTGGAGGAGTCATGTGACTCAAGAGCAGGTTCACCTGTGACCTACTGTAGAGATTTGCGGCACACAGCAGCTACAACTGTGAGTCACAGTGTGGAGGAAATGTAAAGTGGGGTGCGTTCATCGTCTTCATCGTCACTGCAGAGGTGGGAGAAAAGAGGGGAGCGTGTTGGGAGAGTGGCATTCCCTGCTGCCTGTGGGTCATACTATATTTATGCGCTGTCTATTTTTTGCATGTGTGGGCTCATGTGAGCAAATGTACGTTTGTTCGCATTTGAAGTGATGCACGCTTTTGTGCATCGCTGTGTTTCCTCGGCAACAGGTCGTCTCGACAACGACCGATTTCGACACATCAGAGTTGCCGTTGGGCTGAGCTTAAAATTGTCACATACAGAACAAGGAAGAGATGAGGAGCCTAAATTTTAAAAAACACATGGCAGTTTGGGGATATATTATACAGGATACAGACGCATGTTAGGAGTGTTAGTCCCAAAAGACATTGGTCAAAGCCAAAATCTGTGGCACAAAAGCCTCATCAGTGGTACATAAGCAAAGGAATACATTTCAATGTATTTTGAAAGGGAAACAAATATATGCTCAAACGTGGAAAAACAGATGTGAAGTTTGACAAGAAGAAAATGCCTGACACTCAGGTTGGTATGAAATTGTACTGTAAAAGTGATTAACACAACCACAACACTCAATCCTGAAGTTAAGAGGAAGATGACATTTAGAGGATAAAAAGCTAAATACTGGAAAGAGAACAAATAACTAGGGCTGTCATAATGGAGCATGTAAAAGCAAGGATGATGTTTTCTAAATTGCTAAAATGGGGGGTGATTCATGCTGGAAATAATCTTCCAACTGTGTACACCAAGGCTGTAAAAAACCATAAACCTGATCTGAGGAAACAACCAGCGGGAACACTTGTTTCATGACAGTCAGCACTTTTTTTAAACAACTGTATTTGATCCTAGATTTAATTCCCTTTTATAGCTTCTAGTCCTCATACGAAGACTTTGGAAGGGGCTCAATGGGCTAAACTAAACTAAGCTTAGAGTAAAAATATATGTAATTTTTAAAAAATGTGAACTAACTGCACAATGCTAACTTTCCACTATAACCAATCAGAGGTTAAAATCTTCAGTCATACGACAAGATTGTTAGCCCAGTTTTGTTCCAGTCAAATATTAGTCATACGGAAAGTAAAAACCTCTGCTGGACGAAGATCAGACAGACTCTGGCAATAAATGCTGCTGTTTGTAAGCCCTGATCAGTCATGGCAGTCTGGAAACAGGAGGACTTTGGAAGAAAAGAGAAACTCACTGTTTAGTGTGAACAATCCAGGGATTTATGTGTACATTTGTAGAGGTAGAAAAATCAGTTTTTGCTCTAAGCCTCTCCTTGTGGTAGATAGACACATATTAGAGAAATTGATCTTGGAAAAAGAAGCTTCCTTCTGCCCATTTGGCTGCAATGTTCATGCAGTAAGTATATCTAAGAATTACAATCTACCTTGACATGCAAACATGTAGTTATACTGTTTTACTTTACGTGGTCCTCAAAGATCTAATGATGCATAATATTATGTTTTCCATGGTCTTTCCATAGCCAGTTCTTATTTTTCCATTTGTCAGTCTGCATATGACTCTTGCTCTTGATCATATTGGTCATATTGGCTGATGTACACCAAGTCAGTATTATAAATGAAAACTTTTAGATAAAAAGCTTCCCCAGAGTGACATCAGCAGAGCTATCTGAACAAACAACTCTCATATCAGGTTTGTCAGCTGCGATTATTAAGCTAAATAACCACAGCCCTGTGGCTTTTAGCCAATTGAAACCTGAGCAGGTCAGGTTTGAATCGATTGCAAAGAAATGCATCACAGTTTTTAAAAGTAATTTGTGAACATTTAAAAATCAAAGTAAATTTGAAGCTGCTTAGCCTTGAAAACATCATATACAAAGTAGAGATACACAAAAAAAGATGGTAATTATGGTCCATAAGGCCCTGTTTCCAGGCTTTACTGCCATAGCTTCACTGTTGGTATGCTGTTCTTCCAATCAGATCAGTAGACGGTTCCACTTTCTCTTTTGCTCCATCTGAGTGATCATTTATTCTCTCAGAATAAACCAGCCCCTTAAAATCAGAAGCCTTTGAAGTCTGCCTGCTTGACGGCCTGTTACATTTGGTATCCATTCTGCAGATGGGTGCATAGCAAATCCACAGGAAAGGATGATATGAGGTTTCACTCACAGCCACACAGAGACGAGCTGCAGTGAAAAGAGTACAAAGAGCAAATTCACTGTGGGGGGATGCAAGAGGGGAGAAGAAGGAGGGGACGGTGGAAAGAATAACGATGGAGACGATATGCAAGGAGATGAGGGTTGCAGATGAAAGATGGGGGTGATGATACTTACAATGATGAGAGAAAAGTTGAAATATATGGAGAGAAGCAGGCAAAACAAGAGAGGCAGAGAAAGAGAATCTAAGCGATGCTTCCTGCAGAAAAACGCTTCTCCAGCGCAGTAAATCATGTCACTTCACTACATCCGCTCTGTTCTCAACTTCTCACCAGCCTGAAGGCAGTAAACAGGCATGCTGCCTTATTGGGAACAGATGTTACGTGTTAAAATGGAGTCAACAGAAGAGAGGGGGGATCCTGAGGAGAAAGATCAGGCGAGATGTCTGAGATGTAGCAAAACTTTGGATCAGCGGTGTAATGAGTTCAGTATGCTACTGGTTTCATGTCAGCAAAGGGGGACTAATCTTAGTTTCTGTTCTTTATCCTTAACAGATTGGAAACAAAGGGTGCTCTCACCTCAACAGTGAGCGTTCACGTGGTTTTAATTATGTTTAAAGACACATAACAAGCATATATCTAAATATGTCACATAAACTGGCAGGTCAGAAAGGCATGTCATGAACTGACTTCTTCATCTTCACCAATTCAGCACAAAACATCATCTGAAACTTTTCTTAATTATTTTGACTTATAGCTGAGGTGGAAATGCCGATCAGTCCTCCAACTGAAACGCTCTCGTAGATGGTTTGCTCTAACCCAAGATGCAGGAGGGAATTATGACTCATACCAACATTTTTCCATCATAGCTGACATGAGTGTCAAGTGTTTCAACAATTGCCCTTGTGCAACGTGAAACCAAATGTATGCTCTGTTAGTAGCATTTATTAGAGCACTTTTGACCCTTCCATCTAGTGGCAATAACCAGTATTGCACCCTAAAGACTGTGCTCGGCCATGACTTTGCCCAACCTTTACCTTTCCATCCACCTGTATTAAAACAGCTGCACTGGGCACAAAACAAATACAAAAGCCCTGTTTCCATTTCTGTTTCCGCATGGTTGAAGATTCGACCTTTTCCATTTTTGATGAGCATCTGCTGATGTCAACGTCACAGATTAGGTTTTCAAATCAAACATCAGCAGTGCTGTGGGGGAGTCTTGCTTTTATATCAATTTAAAATCAGACCTTATTAATTTGTTTTTTCTATTCAGGTTCTTTCACAAATAATCACAAACTAAGCATGGCACAAAGTAAACAGGAAAACAAGTTAAAGGTTTTGATAATTATATGTATGACTGCCCTAGATATGCAGTAATCCATGACCCAAATAAGAGTATCAGTCCAAACACCCCTGTTTATTCCAGTCATGCCAGAATATTGGGTGTTATCAATGTCAACAACGAAATCCATGCCCCCCTTGAAATATATTTGTATACAGTACATAAACAGAGTATAAATGGTGAGGACTACAGAATACCAAATAAACAGCTCCATTAAATGATTCAGATAAGATGACCTAAAGACAGCAGAATAACTTTGTGAGACCCAACAAAAGACAACTTTTAAATACATGTAAACGTATTAGAATAGCTGAAATAATAGGATTTTTTAAAGTTTTACTAACACACCAGTGAATGTAACATTCAACTGGACTCAAACTGACCAAAGCATTCAACGCCACATGCTTCAGTTTCCACAAATACGCTTTGACTAAAAAGAATCTGAGGGAAGCCAAGAAAATGGATGTGACAAAAACAGACAATAACATGAATAAAATTAGCTGCTCCAATTGTGATAGATGAAATGCTTTAAATGTCCATTTCACAGCTTGACATTATACTAACTGGCCACCAACTCAGTGAAAATACCTGATTGAATTAAACAAGAAATGTGTAAAGCCCAGCATCCTGGCCATAGGCATACACACAATTACAACAACAGCTCGTTAGGCATGTTTAATCCACTATGAGGGAACGGATCACTCTCCCTTAATCCAATCAACATCAGCTTTCACATGAGGATTCTAACAGGGGATGAAGAGGTGATTTGGCACAGAACCGAAGCCCAAAAATCTCAAACTTTACCTTGCAATGAACGAAGAAACCTAAATCACAAAATTAACTTTATTAAAGGTTTGGGGGAAGTATGTCATTGGTTAGGGGAAGCATCTTAGAACATATATCCAGGCGAGCAAAAGTTTGGGCACCCCTGTGTAATTAATTAATTTCTTAATAATAAGACTTAATTCCTCTGCTTGCCCCAAAAGGTTCCCATTTTGTGAGATTCCTCGCTAGTCCTGCCTTTGTTGCTTTTTGAAAGATGTTTTTCATTCATTCTTGGTACAGCAGTCAGGGCAAAGCCGGATTACGTCCATGACAACTCATGAGGTGATTCAGGATCATCATCCTGTTGTGGAACCCAACATTTTCATTCTCAGCTCTTTTGTCTTGTTTGTTTGGTTTCAGAATTAGTTGATATGTAATGGAATCCAGTCTTCTGTTGAATAGCTAAATTTCACCTCTTTCTGCGGCTAAGCAAGAGCTCAAAGCATGATCAATCCACTCCCGTGCTTGACAGTTGGATAGTGCTCCTTCTGATGTTCCACTTCAGAGACAAAAGTCCACATATTTGAAGCAATTTGCAGAGGAGTGTTCTTTTTGGTGATGACTCTGTAAGTTAATCCCTATGTAGGTGAGTGTACCACCCCTCCATGATCTAATAGATAATGCTGAATGCCTTTATGGTGAGTTGCATTGTTGAAATAGTTCTCATAATTTTTTCCAGCTCCTCCAGGATGCAGCTCGAACCCTTTCACTGCTTGATACCAAAGATCTCTGTCATTTCTGTGTGTTTATCACGTTTTTTTTTTATTTTAGAGTCACAGCTGCTTAGCGACAATGATTGTCGGGGTTGGAAAAGTCAGACTATTCATTTTCTTCACATTTGCCCTTCCTATCAGAGACTGTTGTGGTGTGGGAGAATTAATGTGCAAGTGAGCGCAAAACGTTTAGAAACTTGTGCATGACTCACAGCATCGTTCACTCTTTCTGTCTGTCGAAACCAGTGTAGTCAAACATCTGTGGTGCAGACATCCAACACACACTCACATTAAGACTGCACGAGCAGCGCACACTGTCTGCACAACAGCCTGAGCTGCACAACACACAACCTCACACTGCGTTGTATATTTGTGAAGAACCAACTAAAAGCTGTTCATCCAGTTGATTGCAATGAAGTGTTAAGAAACAAAAATCCAGAGTCGATTTATATATTTTAAATCATCGACCACGAAGGCCACAACGACAGACACTTAAGTGCACAGCATCAGATAGGATCTCTGCAGCTGTGGAATATGAAGAAAAACAACAAGAAAAAAAGCAACAACAGGGAAAAGCTAGAAGGAACATACCCATTTTCCAGCTGCGTCCGTGGAAACTTTTCCCTGAGTCTAACGGTTCCCGAGAAGCAGCCCACAGGTTGTTGAGCGGCTGGCAAGGAACTAGACGTCCCGATCTGGAATCGGGGAGGAGGGGAGGGGGTGAGGGATGGCACCGCGGCAGAGAGCAGAATGGGATCAGACTTCTGTAATCCAAACGGGCGAGTGTCTTCATCGGATCTGCGTGCCATTTCACAAATAGAGATAAACGGGAAAAGAGCGCTGCATCCTCGAACAGTTTAGCTCCCCACCAGATTATTTTAGTTCCCTCCGGCACTCAACATATAAATATGGATGTAGATAGATAGATAGATAGATAGATAGATAGATAGATAGATAGATAG
>JABUIW010000099.1:649550-670919 GCA_013363375.1 Menidia beryllina
AATTCCTCTGAACTGAAGGAGATGTAACTATCAGGGAGCTGTAGCTTGAAAATATCAAAGTCACTGTCTTTGGATGATTGAAACATGAGGAGCAGCCATGGAGGAAGGCTTCTGTTTTAGTGGTTGAACTAAGATGACAGGCATCCGGAGAGCTACTACTGCGTGAAGCCTCAACAAGCCTTTGGGGGAGTACGAGGAAACAAGCAGGCCGGTATTGCTTGAATATATCGCCATCGTCTGCGGGGGCAGGGCTACTGTCCATCTGACCGTCAGCTCAAAAGAACCCTTTAAAGCAGATTTTTTTTAAAAAGGGTCAAAAACAATATGTGAAACCCCAGCCAGAGCAGGGTTCTCCTCTACAGGCTCTGTGGCTGCGCCTGCTGTTATAATTTCAGAGGGATGACCGGCCAGTATTTGGGCTGCTTGAGGTCACAGTTTCTGTCAAAAGTCAGCTGCATGGCCGCCTCCATGGCCAGAATCTTGGCAGCATCCTTGCCATAGAGCTTCTTCATCTCAGCAACGCGTCTCTCTCCGGGTCGCTCGGAGGGCGGGGCGATGCTGCTTCTCCAGGAGACCCTGTGCAGGTCCTGGTCGGCCGGTACGTAGTTATCCTGCTGCTCTGCCTCCATCTGCTGCTGTTTCTCTGCAAAACAGACCATTTTAGGCTTGTAGCAGACACAAGAGTGCAACTTTAAACTGAAATATTTAGTCATCAGGTGTTGATGGTAGAAGTTGACTCACTCAGCTCCTCTCTGTGTCTCTCTGTCTGAGCAAAGTACTGGCGGAGCTCCTCGCTGATCTCCATGTTGCTGACGTCGCACTCGATCTCGCTGTCCGAGCTGCTTTCCTCGTCTCCTTCCTCCCCGCTGGCCTGCCAGTCGGCATAGCGCTGGGGGCTGCTGGGACCCCCGTAATAAGCCTCTAAGGCCTTTTGGTAAGCACGCCTGTGCCTTTGGTGCCAGGTCATGGCCTGCTGATAGTGCTTCCAGTACCGGCTGTAGACAGGGCTGGAAAACCAGGACATCACTGCGCTGATATCCTCCTGACAGAGAAAAGTGCAACATCAGATTTTGAGCTGGGTTTTGAAAACAGCTCACTGCGTTATGATTCTTTTGAAAGCCCAGTGATCACCTTTGAGTTGATAAGGTGTCAATCTTTATCTTATGAATGAATACATTACTTTAATGGCTCTTGTTTGTCCAACAGTAAAAAGGGTTGTTTTGCCTTCACTTAATTAATAATTGTGTGCCTCACTTTTTGTTTCAGAGACAAAGGAGAAGTTAATTGTCTTACCATGATGGGGCGGCTGACGCAAGAAGGCGAAAATGTAGGTTTACAACTTAAACTTTTCCTCTATTGTATCCGAGAATATAGCCTCTGTTGGTGAAAAACAAAGCAACACAGAGTAGGTTTAACACGACATGTTTGTTTTCTTAAACATGTCACATTACGTATGTTTAGAAGTGCGTCACAACGCGTTTTTTAAACGGTCTACAAAATAAGTCTGACATGAGCTACTCGAACACACTCATGAGGTAAAAGTGCTTGCTACTAAAAGTGGGTTACCTCTGTGGCGCTAGCTTGTTTTGAGCTCATGACGTCTTCTCGCTGGAGATTTCCCAGCAGTCTTTGCGCCACTCCAGAGTGACTGCTGACCCAGCAGCTCCCCCTGGTGGACAATGTGTGAACTTGAATCTAGTTCAAATGGTGGACGTCTCACCTGGTTGCTGACTAACTAATCTTTTATTTTCTTTCTCTCATGCTCAACGAAATATTTCCCCATTTATACATTTTTGCAGTCAGAGTACAGCTTTGTAATAGACTGTTTAACAAAATGGGATCTTTTTGTTTTTTCAGACGGCCTGATTGATTTCAGCGTCTTTTGAAGCAGTGAAGTCGGCACGTTACTAGACGAGTCAGACCAAAGACAAAAAAATAATTTGCTGTTGTTGTGGGTTTTTTAAATTTTATTTTGAACATTACTTTCCATCATCTATAAAGCTGAACTTAATTCCTTTTTGTTTCTGAGCTTTCGCACCATTTGTTTGTGCAGATCTCCTCTAAAATAAATTGTATTTGTTTGTATCGCTGACGTGAGGTGCTGGGCTGATCCACAGATTATATAAAGTTAATGTCTTTCACCTTTGCAGACCCTGCATGCATTTGTTGCATCATAACAATTTAGCTTTATCTACTTTAGTTCACACCTTCCTTTTTGCAGTTTTACCACAACCTATACATTTACCACTGCAACCACTGTTGTTATCACTGTTTACAGTTAGAGCTGCCAAACAGGAAGAGCAAAGCAAGTGGTTTCAGAAGGACCTGCTCTGTCTTGTTCCACATTAATTCTTCTCTCTGACCCTTTCAGTTTAACATAATCATTTTGTAATTAGATTTTTGCTTAAAGACCAGCTGAGGGAAAGGGAATTCTGTCTTTATGTTATAGTAAAAATAAAAATCTGAAAATCTGTCTGTCTTCCTAAATCTGTCGCTTTAGGAAAAAAGTCCTAAGTGGGCTCTAAAATGAGGCAAGTACTTTTCAAGCGCGCACCTTGATGTTCAAATGTTTAGGGAAACTAAATGAAATCTCAAAAGTCATTGAGTGTTCATGCCTCAATATTGCTAATTGGATTTTGGATAATTATTTTAATAAAACCAATCAAATTTATTTAAAAAATTGTTTAATTGCAGGAAAACATGAGCTCTTGCATGATATGTAGCTTGTCCTCAGACATGTAATAGACATTCGAATAGAAGCATTTACACATTTGAAAAATCAGCTTCAAAGTAGAAACTTAAAACAGACCAAATAAAAATAAAATAGATGAGACAATCATGTGATTAAAATATAGAATGACAAGTCCATATTTTTTATAGTAAAATGTGTCAAATTCCCTTCAGATAACAATCAGGACTTGGCTTGGTCAAAAGAGAACACTATGTATGTATTCCTTTATTTCTGATCTATTATAGCATTAGCTTGTAGCCTCTTGGAAAGGAACAGCTCATACCTCTGTGAACTTAAAGAACAATTGTGATTGCTATGAACGGTGCTGAGGGGTGTGTGTCCCTCATCATAAGACGTACATGACCTGCTTCTGCATCATTTCCTTTAACAGATGCATTAACCAGAGTGCATCTGACTTATTTTACCCACACAACTGTCATCACATCACAACAAACCAGAGTCGTCCTCCTGTAAAACATTAGAATTAGAAAAGAATACAAAATTTAAACCAACGTTGACTTGGCGTCAAATGTTCCGTTTAAAAGATATCTAAACTTCAAAGAGGAATCCAATTATTCATTTAAATGCAAAGTTTACATTCTAGAGAACACCCTCGTGCTTCTCTTTTCCTGGACATGAGTGATGCCAAAGAGTAGCACACAACTCACAAAAGACTGAAAACATAATCAAAATGTTCAGCTTTGCCTTTTCAAAATCACAAGTACTCGTTTATTTGTTTAAATTTGAATTGAAATCTTGTGTAGATTCTTCGCCCCGTCAAGACTCTCACCGGCTCATACCTTTGTGAGAGCTGAGTATCTGAGGTTTTGATTTGATGTCCAACCCTCAAAGTACAGAGTCGTGTTCACAGCCGAGGCAGCTGCACAGTTGCTCAGATGGATTCAGGGAGGCTGTTGTTGGCTGTGCTTCTGCCGCTAACCTTTAGCACCTTCAACACAGGTATTGCTCAAGTAACGACTTAAGATAATGTTTTTCTTTTAAACTTTTTGTGGTTGTTCACATAGCAATATAGATACTAAATAGACTAAATAGATAATTTAATAATATTTTTCTTTTAACAGGAGACAGCAGGAAGCCTGTTGTGAAAACCATTGGAAAAGAAGCAGATGTCACTCCTCTCTGCAGAAATGAGACACAGAATATCATCTTATCTGTAGTTTGTAAAATCAGCCCAGAGATGAAACAGAGTGAAGGGTGTACTCTGCTGTACCATCACCTACGCGGCTTTGAAGATACATGTGACTTCAGATTCACACTGTTGTGGATTAATCAAACTGTGTTTCTCCAGCTCAGCAATTTAAAACCAGAGGACAGTGGGACCTACGGCTGTGAGTGTACACGTCCTAATGGAATGCACACTCTTAACTTAAACGTCACTGTGCAGGGTAAGGAATGGCTTTTATCAAATAATTTGTATAGTTAGTGCTTTGGAGATCTCTATAGTCTGGAGGTGGAACCGTGCATGTGTGTCTGAAGCCTTTCAGAAAGGCAAAGGTTCAGTGATATCAGTTCCCCAGTAAAGAGGGAAAACTTTGGTGACTTTAATGCATGGATTTAATTAAATTATTTGCATGATTAGCACTTAGTGCTTGTCAAAGGGGAATTTTCACACCCTGCACAGTCCAGTAAATATTTCAAATATCAGCATTTGAGTGTTTTTTATTCTGCACAAAGCTAAGGATCAGTGGAAGCTGTGATGCATAAATAACCTGGTATTTCATTTTTACATAGTCATATTATCCAAAAATGTACCTGTTGGAAAAAAAATGGATAGTGTTTTCTTTTTTTGGCAGAAAGTGAAAACGGCTTAATTTCTGCAACAAAGCGTACATCCACTGTTGTCACTGGAATTATTTTTGCCATCATAACTGTTCTAACTGGAATCGTCCTGGTAGCGGCATATGAAAGGATCTGCTACGGGTAAGGCAATATGATTAGAGAGGAAAATCATAACTATTTACACATTATCTTTATCTGCCTTTATATTTTCATCGTCTTGATCGTCACATATCTAGTTTCTTGGAATTTATTAGAAACAAAAGTTTTTCTGTGTGTCCAGATTTCCGATTCTTAAGGTCCTGATAATATTTGGCCTCTTTATTATCGAAATAATTGCAGGTAAAACTGTACGCACAGGATTGTTGTAGGGAGCATTTGTATTTAAAGTAAACTGTTTCGTGAAAAAATAAACTGTGTATCAAGTTTATTTATTTCTTAAGGCTAGTTTTGATGTCATTTGTCCTAAAAGGAAAAACGTGGAACCAGAGACGAGATGCTCACAGAATGGAATTGTAACATATGAGGTAAAGTCATGCCCACTTTGTTTTTTTTCTTCGGTTTATTTTCTGAGCACATTGAAACTAGTTTGCTCTTTTTGCAGAAAATGCTGGAGACTGAGCTGCACGGCATCTTTATTCAGAGAGAGTGGGGTCTTTATTCTTCTTGCCAATATGCCACTGTCTAAAAATACAAATATGTTTCTGTAACAGCGATGGCTAAAATATTCTGAGGCCTTTTGTAGAGCTGCTCTTAGAAAGAAAACTCTTGCATGCAATTCACATTTACTTTCAGAAAAGGTGTGATAGGACCATCTGCCAAGAAGTAAAACATGTTGCTTGTGTGTGTTGAGTTTCTGCAAAGGGTTTATTTTCCCCAAAAATGTGTTAATGTTGCATATCATATTCTTTGTACAACTTTAATGCTTACAATAAATCATACATTCTTGTATATCGAATACAGTGACTGGAAAAGATAAATCTCTTAAAAATGAACAGATTAAACCATGGAGACTAACCATTTTGTTCCAAATTGTTCAGGTTAAAAGATATCAAAGCCCCAAATATGACTCCAACTACTTACAGTAAACTTTTTTTTAAAAAAAAACACCTTTATGCTTTTTCTTTTCCTAAAAATAAGCCTTAGTCAGCAAAGTGGTGCCACAAAACAGCCCAGACCTCTGACAGCCCCGACAAAACATATGCCAATCCGTTTCGGATCTGCTCTGTGGTTACCTGCAGGCTGAGCAGTCATGATGAATTCACTCTTACGCTGATTGTACAAAGTAGGTCGAAGCTTTTCAAAATCAGAATATTTTCAGTTGTGTTTATTTGATCATGATGCAGTTAGTTTTACAGCAGAACAGGTGTCTTGTACTTCCTCTAATACCTTTGTGAGAGGTGAGTACCTGAGGTTTTTATTTGTAGAGAAAAGTACAAAGGGGCGTGTATGTCCAACCCTCAAAGTACAGAGTCGTGTTCACAGCCGAGGCAGCTGCACAGTTGCTCAGATGGATTCAGGGAGGCTGTTGTTGGCTGTGCTTCTGCCGCTAACCTTTAGCACCTTCAACACAGGTATTGCTCAAGTAACAACTTAAGATAATGTTTTTCTTTTAAACTTTTTGTGGTTGTTCAGATAGCAATATAGATACTAAATAGACTAAATAGATCATTTAATGATATTTTTCTTTTATTAGGAGAGAGCAAGAAGCCTGTTGTGAAAACCATTGGAAAAGAAGCAGATGTCACTCCTCTCTGCAGAAATGAGACACAGAATATCATCTTATTTGTAGTTTGTAAAATCAGCCCAGAGATGAAACAGAGTGAAGGGTGTACTCTGCTGTACCACCACCTACGCGGCTTTGAAGATACATGTGACTTCAGATTCACACTGTTGTGGATTAATCAAACTGTGTTTCTCCAGCTCAGCAATTTAAAACCAGAGGACAGTGGGACCTACGGCTGTGAGTGTACACGTCCTGCTGGAGTACAGACTCTTAACTTAAACGTCACTGTGCAGGGTAAGGAATGGCTTTTATTAAATAATTTGTATGGTTAGTGCTTTGGAGATCTCTATAGTCTGGAGGTGGAACGGTGCATGTGTGTCTGAAGCTGTGCAGAAAGGCAAAGGTTCAGTGACATCAGTTCCCCAGTAAACTTTGGTGACTTTGAATGATCAGAAATATTAATTATATCCTGTCATTTTAAAATTTAACAACATTTTTCGCAGTTCCCATTGTTTAATGATAAATGTGAATGTAATAAATCTGTCTCGGTCTTTTAGTGGTTTTCTATGAGAAACCAAAAAATAAATACAAATCAGCCTACTAAAGTGAGTATGTGTTCATATGATAATGCATTGATACTAACAGTGTTTCTTTTCCAAATAATAAATACTACTATTTTAAGACAATGAAGACCATAACCATACCACCCATCACCACCCACCCTTATTGTACGCTTTGAGTGGAGTTGCTATACTTCCTGTCTTTATCATAACTGGAGTCGTCCTGCGAGTTATCTACAGAAGCATTTGCTATCGGTAAGAGTGACGAAAAATAAACCTTTTCAAAAAAGTTTTCTTTTTAATGATGCACTTCTTCGAATGTCAGGCAGCCAGTAGTATACTGGTTGACTGACATTCGATGAGCTGTCTGTGTTTGCATAACTTTATACATCTTCAGCGTTCCCTTAACATTCATGTAAAGCTCAAAGTATCAATGTAAAAAGGGTCGCTGAACAACAAAAACTGATTAAACAAATATAACCTCAATTCCTGCAAAGTCCTCCGTTCCCCATTCGGACTGTTATGGTGCCCCATGGACTTTTTTTGTTTAGGTTTTTGTGTTCACACCTTAATATTTTCAACCTTTTAGGGATGCACATATTTTTAGTTTTTGTTACTTACTTACATACGTATATATGTAGACCTAAATGTGTTGTTAAACATAATGTTTTAGAATTGTATTTTTATCTGTTGCTTTTTTTGTTTACCCTACAGAAGACGAGTACCCATAACTATTCATCAAAATATGGTATGTAAAAATGTTATGCATTGTACTGTGGCTGGAGCACCTCTGATGGTCATTCATGTCCCGTAGTTTTTAATTCTTTTTTTTCTTTCAGGCATTAACTGACATTGAGCCTTACAGCGTCTTCATACAAAAACAGAATGTGCTTTATGTGACTTCCTCAATGCCCAGTGGTATACCTACAAATAAAAATGGGTCTGAAAATCACAGTAGTCTACACATTTAGGAACGCCACTCAAAAGATTTAATTTTGTCCATGTGTTCACCGGAAAAAAAGGGTACAAATATTTGATCCAACAAACCTATTTCAGCTTAATTGAATGTAATTTTTTTCTTGTAAAATGTTTGTGGCCAGAATAAATTATGAAAAAAAACGTTGACTACCTCTTTTAGTACAAACTTTTCAGTGTTTAAGTTTCTTCTCTTAAACAAAAAAAACACCTATCTCTAATTGGCACAGTGATGCTTTGACGCCAAAGCATTGTGTAAAATAATAATCATCATCAGCCATCTTAGACAGAGTCAGTTTTGGTTGTTTCAGGTCCTTTAGAAATCACAACTCTTTTTCAGGCAACACAAGTTGGTGACGTCTCAGTCATACTGGACAAAGTCATGCTTCCTGTATGAACTTCCTGTTCTTACCCACATTCACCACATAATTTTCTCTGCTGCTGGTGTCACACGTGTTATGCATCTCTTTCACACTTGTGCAGAAGCTGTTAAGAAAGACACTAACATGGAGCTCTGGGAATTTCTTAGCCTTGTTTCTAAGTGTTACATTTTGTATATATGTGTGTGTCGCATGTGTACTTTGTCAGCTGGAGGAAAAAGACGTAAAAAAGTGAACATCCTATTGAGGGTAGCGATAAACAGGTCATCAAATCTTGTTGGTTGTGAAGGAGGAACCACTTACAAGATGAGGTGCACTTACAGAATTAAAATAAATGAGAAAAACTCATATACTGTATTCAGAAAACGCAATCTGGACTCATCAAGTACAGGTTCTGTACATTTAAGTTGTCATTGTCTTAGAAGTTAATTGCCTCAATGAACCCAAAGCAACACTTTCAAAGATGAGAAATATAACCAGACTCAAACTGTAAACTGCTTGTAGTGCTCGTTCTTGTTTCTGTCAAGACCACAAAAGCAAGTATGACATGTCACCTCGAGTACTGCTAACTGCTGAAAGTGGTTTGGTTCTGTGGATCCAACTCAAACTAAATGCAATCAATGTGTAATACATTGACACGGGTTTCACAATCAACGACTCTTGACTTCTTAATTCACCCCACAGGACTCTTGATGTTAGAATAAACTTTGAAGAGTTATCTCCAGTTGGGATACGCTACAGCCTAAAAAGTGGTTTCTCTCTTCATTGTGTGTCAGCTCACTCTTTAACCCTCAGTGTCTTCATATGACAACAGAAATGGTCCTAAAGATAAACTTCCTCTCTGAGGAGGTGTCACGTCCTCTCATCGGTAAGGTACCTCTCAACAGTTCACCGTGCTGCTCAGGGTCTTCTTCCTCCTCGGCAGCAAACTGACTGAGATTCTGACTGGTATGGGGGTGTCAAAGCTGCTCTTTGTTCTGCTTCTGTCACTTTCTGCCAACGTTTTGGGCGGGGAAGGTAAATTGAAGGGTCAAGAGCTGAACTTTTTCTGTCACTGAAATTTAACAGAATTAAACATGATGACAATTACAGCAGTTGTTAATGAGGATCGTTTTCCATGTTGATTGTATCGTTTGCTTGCAGTGAGACATGTGAGGATAATAGGGAAGGAACCTTATTTCACTCCAATATGCAGCAATGAAACCCAGGAGTACATTACGATGATAACCTGTCAAGTCAGGACAGAAAAGAATGGGACAGAAGAGTGTCGTCTGGGGTATGAACATGGACTCGACTTTATTCATGGATGTGGCTCCAAGTTCACTTTGATGGCCAAGAATCAGACTGTGTTTCTGCACCTGAACAATTTAATACCCGATGACAGTGGGAACTCCACCTGTACCTGTGCAAACATGAACGGAACATTTGCTATCTATCTGAACTTCACAGTGGAAGGTAAGCACATCTTATTCCTCTTTTCATTGAGTTATTCTGAGCTAAAAGTGTTTGTTTTTTGTTGTTTGCTTATCTAGATAATCAAGAAAGGGAAGATGGAAACGGTTCACGAGAAGTTGCTTTTCTGGGTGTCTTATTTGGTGTTGCTGTGGTCACCACTGTGACTTCAGTTATTTTGGGACTGATGTGCAGCAGTCTGCACCGCCGGTAATCATATGATGCTGTAATGATATCATGTGCCATATTGTGGAAAAACATCAAGTATTCTATCAGTAAAAATATATGATTAAGTACTTGTGATCTTATGTATACTCATGTTTGCAACACTGCAAATCTAACCTAACCTAACCTCGTTTTGCATCAAGCAGTGGAAACTTTATTTTTTGATATATTTTTTGCTATATTGCATATGTAATAAAAACTGGTATTTTTTCTGGTCACCAGAAGACAACTGGAACCACAGAGCCGTCTTCCAGCTGAGGTGATTCACAGTAATATGTTTAAAAAAAAAATATATATATATTTTTTTTCTTGTCTTTACTGTTGTGCCACTCGATCTGCTGATGAGGTTCTGTGCATCTTCTGCTGCAGGGGTCACAGGACATTGAGCCATACAGCACCTTTACACAAAGAAAGAGTGGACTTTATTCAGTGATCAGATTGGATCCTGGTCATTCAAATATTTGAACTGCAGAGGATACGAGGTGAGGAAACTATTCATTGGGTAGGAGCTTGCACCTATTGTCCACAAGATGGCTCTGGTGCACCAACAGAATTCTTTTATTCATTTTCATTTGACATGCTCATTATCTGGCTGTAATTATGTTAGAATGGAACAAATAATGATTAGATTATAGAGAACATTTTTTTGTGTATCTTTGTCTGGTGTTCCTCATTTATCCATTTAATTGGTAAATGTATTCTGAAGTGGTTTTGATATGGCACATGCATGAGTCTGTGTTATCTGCATAGTAAATATGTCCAACCTGCAACCATTTAGAGTTGATAAATGTAACAAACCATGGGAGAACAGCCAGATGCCCTGCTGGTGTTAACTAATGACCATCTTGTTGACAGATTTGCTGTCATTTAGAGGATATGTTTACAGCTCAGCTGCAGAGAAAAAGGGAAATCATCTTAACATTACTGTCTAATATGCATCACACTGAGAGCACTAACCTGCATAGTGTATCTGTCTGTGCATTAAAAAGAAAGGAAAATAAACAGATTTTATAAATAAATATAGATATATCTTTTTTTAATTTATTAAGGAATTCATTTTATTTTTATTTTATCGTATTGTTTTATTCATAACAGTTCAACTCTGGTTCTAAAGAAAGCATTTCACAATCTGAGAGGTCACTTTAGTTTTTCTCACATGTTCAAAAGAGGAAGGGCGTGAAAGGTAATTTTTCTTTGGTTGCAATCTGTAACTTTACCAAAAGAAATTAGATTTTCATGTGTATAAAAACAAGCTGCTGTTCAGTTCTGCAGAAAGTGGCGGCACGGACTGTGATGTGTCTGTGTTCCAAATTCTGTCCTTACTTATCTTTATCTGGGGTAGATGATCGTCTTGCTACATCTGTTTTTCTCAAACCTGTTAGTATTGCAACACAGCTCATATGTACTTTTTAAAATTTATTTCTACATTCTGAGAAATGCCATGATGTGCAACTATCCTGTATCAATGTAGGCCTGCTGCTGATCATTATCATTTAGTTAGGACCAGTTGTTTTCATGTTGTATTTTTCCAGTAATGAAGCCATTTTCACATTTTGGTGCAAATGCATAAGTATGTGAAATTATTTTTGGGGATATATTTGACCCCTTTATGAATTTACTCAGGCTTTCTTCCATTCTGTAAATATTTCATTTGAAAGATTGTTTATATCTCTTTATCCTGTCTGGTCTTCCCCAGTTAGCTTTGACATTCCCTTTGACTTTTAGAGGAACATAAGGGTGAAGGCGGTCTTGTCTGAAACTCCCTTTTATGTCTTTGTGAGAAGTGCTTGCTTCCTACTTTCATATGTATTAACAACCAAAATGTAATTAATTTGACTGTCCTGCATTTCTTGTTTGAACTTTGAAGCTTAGAATTGAGGACATGCACAGACTTGCAACTGCTGTATTTCCAGAGAACAGGTTTCCTCAGCACAATGGCAATGAAGGGGTTTCTCAGGGAAATGAATCAGCACATCCAGCATCTGATGCATGTGATAAAGTATGCACATGTCAACAAGTTTGTGGACAACAGCTGACCCAAAAAGAAGGCCAAAATTCAGCTTCCTTTTCACAGTGAACAAAGCAAGGCTGGCAGTGCTGATGAGCTTCAACAGAAAAGTGTCTGATGCTTGCAGGGGTCAAATCCAGACAGGTAGAGTTTTTCAAATCTCAACAGACTGACCACATCACAGTTTAATGTACAGAGTGATTATTTTGAAATCTATTTTTTAATTTAATTTCTCTGGTTATTCAAATATCCCAGACAGTTGTTGTCTTTAATGGCACATCTGCCATTTAAAGATGAAATTAACGAAAACAGACATCGAAGGATAAGTCTGTGTAAAGAACTTTTTTTTTCACGGCTGGAAACATACATGAACAAGCCCTTCAATAAAAACCTTCTAGATGAAAATGAGGGGTAACTGTAAACTAGCGCATGCTATACTTTACTGGGGGTGTTACTGTGTGCGCGGAGCAAGAAAGAAAAAAGTACTGAACCACACATGAACATTTAACAGATAACATCAAAGAATTTCCCTGTTATCAAATTTTGTTTCATTTCAGCTCCTTATTCTTCACCTCTGCTGAAAATGGATTGCTTTCTTACACGTAATATGCTTCAATCAGGTATACGTTTAAATGAACTGTTGTTAGATTAAATTTGTGTCATCTGCTCTAGTTAGCATGACTGATAATCAAACTATTTAATGTTTCTTGTGTTTCTTTTAAATTGGACTGAGAGAAATGCTGTTATTTAAGTAAAACTGTTCCTTTGGTGTTTCTCCCTTAGAGAAACAGGCTGCATACTGCGAAGACACATTTGGAAAAATAACAAATGACAGAACTTGTTACAGCACATAGTTATTTTTTCACTCATGAAGCTGAACCTGTAAAGTACAAGATGCAAATCTGACACTCAGAATGCTGAAGTTGTTTGTGCATGATTAGCAGACTGACTAATTTAATCTGGTGTCCAAAGATGACCATAGATTATGGACGTAATCCTGAAACTAAAGCAATATACAGTACTACAGTGTTATCTTGATTACTGGGCGAGGACTTGAATCATTCCGCAGGCTTATATCATTTTACCACAAGCAGCTGGGTGAGGTTAAAATACCAGCTAGCAGAAGCCAGGTAACGCAGGTACTTCCCTGCATTAAAAATAGATTTGAAAAATGCATACAGAGCATGATTTAAGAAAGAAATGTCTGTATCTTGTTATGTCACATGTAATTCAGTGTACTTTCTGTCCAGGCCTTTTAATCCTTGCTTTAAGAATGGATGAAGAAAAGGGAGAAAAAGTTAATCAGATCTGACTCTTAAGAGAGGAACACAGGAAGAAAATGCAGAGGGATCCTAAAAGACTCAAGAATTGGGCTGAAAATCAGTGGCAACACATTGTAGGTCGGGATGCATTCTCCACAGTGTGAGCTCCTCTGGTAAAGAACAGAAAAAGGCAGCCGACACTCAAAGAAGAGCTTTGAGATGTCCCCTTAAGTAGCTTTCACATGGCAGAAGAGCTCAGTCCGTGGTGAACAGCTATTCAATTTTTTTCAAGGAAATTTGATAAAAAATAAGGAGTGTTTAAACGTTTTTTATCCTCTGCAATGTATGAATCACTTTGTCTATCTAATCTAAATGATCCCAATGAGTATTTTTCAGTATAACTTTATGATATTGAAAGGAAGATATTGCTTGGTTTAAAAAAACAAAACCTTAAAGCATTTTTTGTGTTTGTCGTTTGTTGTTGACACAAACCTAATCCTTCCAAAGAGCAGTTGGGTTCTTTCCTCTCACGTGACAACACTTAAAAGGAATAATACAGGACTTCCCCATACATGTGATGTTGTCAACATGATTACACAAGACACCTTTCCATTGGGATAAATATGTACTGAATTAGAAGCTAAGAACAAGAACTTTTAACGATACAAAGATCCCCTCAACCACAGGACAGGACTGACATGTGAGCCTCCATCGCTGTGACCTTTCTCTTGTTCCACTCTGGCCTGCTGTTGTGTGATAACAAAAAAGCAGGAAAGAAGTCTTAAATTTGCAGAGTCAATGCTGGTACAGGCACGCTATTGAACCGCTTCCTGAGAAACCGTTTTAGAGTTTATGGGGAAAACGTGTGCACTCAGCCTGAATTTGAGGGCGGGCGTGGAAGTGAACATCATTTACCAAAGATGACATTGTGTATTTAAGGAAGCAACGTTGTGATATTTTTCGTAGTGAAAAGTGACATCATGTGTTTTATACTGCTCATCCATCCAATATCCATACTGCTTATTCCCAGTCAGGTCACAGGGGGCTGACAGTGGGCGAGAGGCAGGGTGCGCCCTGGACAGGTCTCAGTCCACTAAGGGATGTTTTTCATCTTTTGTGTATTTTTCATGTTTGATATTTAATTCCCAAGTTTGTTTTTTGCCAGTTTTCTCCAGCAAAATGTGGTTTAATCAACTAAAGTAGATTTCACTAAACGTAACATTTTTTAACCCCATCACACAAAATCCCAAGTGTGCGTCTCCTCAAAGGGGATTTTCCCAACATACAATATACAACTCAAACTTTCACTGTATGTGCAAACTGACTCCGAGAAATCAAATAAGTGTGATCGCATTTACCGAAATGGACATGTGAATTTGGTCATGAACTCCCAGTGGGGGGTGAGCAGTGGTGTTATAACTTCAAACACCAGGCTCAACAAAAACGGGAACTTCGGTCTCTGTAGTTTTTTTTCAGCTTGAGGTTTTTAGTGTGAGGTCCAGTAAATATATGCCTGTTGTACAGAAGTACAGTCAGTATTTACGGGATCTTACAGTAATGACAGGAGGAAACTGTAGAATTAACAGCAAGTTAGATTTTTTGTTAAAGTGGATTTTGGACCTTGTAAACAAAACTACCATCAAAGGAACATTTTTAAAGTGTTAAGAATAATTAAAATATATGAATCCTCTTTCAGTATTATAAATCATTTTCATGAATGTGTAATCTCTAAATATTCAGAAAGAATCCTTCCTACTGCATCTATTAGATGGTTTATCGTCATAAATTAAGTCCCTTTTCACATAGATTTTTTAATAATATTGTTTCTGATCAGTCCCCTATTGAAATCTAGAGAGAAAACCCCGCCCCTCTTCTTTCAGTTTCATTTACATGGATGCATGCATAAAAGCTGCTTCAGAGGAAGAGCAGAAGTCATCTTTACAGCAGTGGGAGAAAATGTTACTCGTTCTGATTGTGACCTGCTTTTTCTTTAAAGGTAAGTCATTGACAACAGAGTACATTGATTCTAGATCAAATTAATATTTAAAATAATTATGTGTGTATTTGTGTCTGTTACTCTGGAATAAGTGATTTAAAGTAACTAACAATGAATTTCTTGTACTGATTATTTCATTTCAAAGGTAATATTTCATTATTTTATGACTATTATGTGGTGAGATATAATGAATAAATAAATAATAAATAATAACTTCAAAATACAGTAAATGAAGCCCGCAAACAGTATTATCATCTCCAGCCAACATATTGAGATGTTTTTGCTTTTAAATCCTCTAAAAGTTGGCTTTTGAAAGCAGAACACTTGCAGAGCTCATTCTTGTATGAACCTTAAACTAATTTAACTTTTTTCTAAGAAAAGTTCTGACTCCTGTCTTTCAGTAAAAGATTTTCTTACATAGCGTCAGGCAAGACTACTCGTGATAATAAAAATAAAAGATATCTTTATTGCCGCTTGCTCTTTCTGACAACAGATCTGTGTTTTACTTTCAGTCTCTGCCTCTGAGGTGAGTGGGTCAGGGAATGTGACAGCTGACCATGGCAGGGACGCCCATTTCAGCTGTTCAGCTGCCACGCAACCAGGTCCATTATCTGCTCCCACATATGTTTATGTTTGTGTTTATGTTCATGCATTTAGCATGCACTTTCACCAAAGCGACTTACAAATTAGACACAATTTTACAGTTATCATCAATATGACAAAATTAAAGATTCATTTTCCTGTGTGTAACTCTGACATGTTTACTTTGCCCAATCTCAATTGGCATCCTGACAGGTGTACTTCAGGTCACTTGGCAGAGGATTTTCGATGATAAGTCTGTGGAGAATTTGGCCACCTACAGCCGGCGGTTTGGACAGCAGGTCACGGAGCTTTACAGAGGAAAACTGGTCTTTACAGAAGCATCTCTCAATACAACAGCCATCACTCTCAGGAATGTAACATGGGAAGATGAAGCCTGCTACATTTGCTCCTTTAATGTTTACCCTGATGGCTCCAAAAGGAACAAGATGTGCCTCCACGTTGAAGGTAAATTGTGGACCCATATTGTTCAGATGTTGAGGATTTGATTTACTGCCTGTGTTTATGTAAGATTATCATGCATCACACAATTAAGCTGCAGTTCCCAAAGTAATAAGCTTTATTTTCCATACAGGTATATCAAAGGTGAACACAAGCCATACCCCCACAAACGGTGGACAAGAGGAGAAAGAAAGGCATGAGGTTTTCAGCTGTACAGCCACAGGAAAACCGGCTCCTACCATTGAGTGGGACTTCTCCCCTGGAGCGGAAATCTACGGCACACCTGAGGCGACCACTGTTAAGAACGGCGACAACAGCGTTACCACCAGCAACGTCAGCACAGTGAGAATACCGGCACACTGGACAGGACATGTGGACTGTGTGCTGAACAAAGGAACAAAGCGAGAGAGGCGGGAGAGGATCCCTTTCAGTTCACATGATGGAAATGAGACGGAGGGTAAGCGTTCTATGCCAGTTTGCAGTAATGTACCAGTCATCATCAGGGATCTTCAAATCCAATCCGGAGGGGCTATGACACGCATCCTTTTGGTGTTTTCCTGCTGCAAATCACATGGATCTCTTCAAAAGATTGTTAGATTGTTAGATCAGCCAGTTGTGCATTGAACTGAATCAGGTGTGTTGAAGCAGGGAAACATCCAAAAACCTGAAGGGCAGCGCCCCACTCAGGACCAGGTCTGAATATTCCTCGTGCAGCGGAAGTTCTAGCTGAACAGGAACACCGCTATTTAGGAAGTTTACAATCCACAGAATGTAATGATATAACTTCCGTGTCAAGGAAGTGTGTGGTTGGGAATTCCTGTTGAAATGACAAGTTTGATCTTGCTCAAGGAAGTCCCTCAGAAAAACTTCCTCATATTGACCCTTCAAGAAATTCCCAGCAGGGTTTATCATGACCGGTCATGCTCAATACCTGGTAGTGATGTCAGACAGGAGCTATATCCTTTTAGAGGTTGACATATGGGGAAGTTAAAAATTTTGTTTTTATTTTGATGTTTTATCTGATCAATTTTCAAGTTCGCCTAATTATTTTTTAAATTATATCATTGGCTATACCTAACTTTTGTACAGGAAAAGGTAGACAGTATCCTTAAGGGATCAGGAAGTCCATCTATCTCTTCAGCCTGGCCTGAGCATTGGTGGCATTTGGGTTAAGAGTTGACCAAGATAAGTATTGGGTCATTAAATCTAAACTTTAATGCTCCAAAGCTGACACAAAATCATGCTGGGTAAAAAGAAACAGTACCCATCTGGGAGTCATGGTTGACTCAACCAGGAATTTAAAAAATCCATGATGGCGTCACATCCTCAAAAGTGGGTGTCAATATGAAACAAGGCCTTGCTGGGAATGTCCAGGAACATAAGCAATCAATCGCAAATGATGAAGAGATGATTCACTGAATCATGTTTCCTTTGAATCAGCTGAGCAGTGACTCTGACAAAAGGCTTCAGTTTCACTTTGCCGCTCTGGTTTCATGTTCTGAGAAACCTTGTGTCATGCTGCTCTGAGTTGTGGGGGGCAGCGGCAGCTCTCTGGGGAGATCCTCCAGCAGATTGTAGGAGTCCAAAGTAAAAAGTGCCACAACAAGGGAAACCCCAACCCACTCTACACTGTGGCAATATGAGTTGCTTTCTTTATGCAGAGACTGACTGTGTGTTGTTTGTCCTCAGGGAAAGAACAGCCTCAGTCTCAGGTGGCAGGGCTCATCATCTCTGTAATAGTAGTCATCTGCGTCGCCGTTACAGCTGTAATCATACGAAAAAGGTGAGGCATTTTACTTTCTAGTGTGTGTTGTTGGCCCTTCTGCCCTGAGTACAGTAAACTCAGCTGTTTTCTCTTTCCAGCAGATTGAAGAGTAAAGGAGCTGCCAGAGACATTCCATGATCAGCTTTGCCCTTTGCCGTCGTAGAGAATGCAAGCATTACCCCCCGTCCACCTTTGTTTTTCTCATGTGAACTGAATAAGCTAAAGGATTTTTTTTGGGGATATTTAAAAAATACAGAGTGTTGCGTTTTGATATTTATCTCCCCAGATAACATTTCTCTCCAACTCTGCACCCTGCACTTTGATTGTACAATTGTTTTAAAGTATTTTCATGAATGTATAAAAGCAGCATCCAGTCCAGGAACCAGAGCAATGTCAGAGAGAGGGACAAGCACAAGCGTTTCGCATGGTTTCACGGCAGTGAGACGATCATGTGATTTACAGATCACATCAGGAACTTTGCTGCTGCTCACTCTTAGTCACTGTGAAAAACTGATGAGGCCTGAAATAGCAAAGGTTTATTTTAAGCGGACAAGGCAAATGTGCAACTGAACACAAGCAGCACGTGAGTGTTGGTGTAGTGCCATCTGGTGTTCATGTTAGGGAGAATTTTCTTTGTCAAATTGAAAATGCATCCACATGGAAGCTGAATGCTTTATTAAACTCACATAGGTTATCTGGCCTACAACAAATTGACACTTGATACTACACATAACATGTCAATAATTTCACTGATGTGATTTATGATGTTGGTTATATTTTACCTTCAGTTTGACATTTTCTGTCAGTTTACACTGTATGTGCTTCAGATGTTAATTATTGTGTGCGCAAATGCATGTTTGAAAACCTTGTTTATTGTTTGTTTTGTTTATTGTTATTGTTATTTAACGTTATATGTCTTTTGGATGTGTTTTATTTATTCCCTATCAAGCACAGGATCAGATTTGTATTATCTTTATTTTTGAAATGCATTAATTGCAACATGTGATCCGTGTTCTGAGACAGCTGCTTGATGGTTAGCTACAAGTAAATGTTCTTTGAAAATTAGCTGCAATTCCATTCCTTATTTTCATTTAGAGCAAATGTATAAGTGGAAATATCCAAATGCTATTTGGAAACACACCACTTTGATTATATTTTAGTCTGCAAATGAACAAAACAGGACATTTATCCGAAGTGCATCGCAGGAGCAAAGTGTTTGTGCTCCCTCTGCTGGGAGAAAGCATAACTCAGGTCTGGTTCAGTGGGATTTGCTCAAATTTAAACTGTATGACTGTGTGCTCAAATCACACTGCTGCGGTCTTATATTCGAGATATAAGACATTTAATTATTTTACCCCCTTCAAATCGGTTTAAAAAGGTTAGATTTAAAAGCAACATTCGGAAACTGAACGCTGACTGGACTCCCAAAAGTCTTTTACTGGGATTATCATTGGGTGCATATGCTGGTGGACATACATGGTGGCATATGCACCCCCATAAATTGGCCTCTGTTAACTGAAGTGAACAAAGTAACCCTCAATATATATCTTAAATATGTCGGAGCGGAATAGTTCAGTTTTTTCAGCTTGAACTTAAATCCGGATCAACTCAAGTGACAGCAACATGAGATTTTAAGAAACTACTAAACCAGACTTGTGTTAAAGCTTTCTTTGAGTATGAAATTAGATTTATATTCAAAACTAAAATCCAGGATCCGGTGTTCTCACTGTAGAGGGATTAAGACTGGCAACTACTTTGGCAATAATAGGTTTCTGTAAAAAGAGTTAACCCTAAGTTGTTGGCTTAGGGTTAATAAAGTAAACAAAACATTTCAACTGTAAATCTCCATCAAAGCCATCCTTTAAGATGTGGCTGAGTGAGATGCTCACTGTGCCTCAGATAAAACAGATTTACTACAGCGGAGAAAAAAGAGTGAACATTCCTCACTGAGTCCTAACTTCAGTCGTTTCAGACGGACTTTAGTACCATGCTGGTTTTCTCTTTGATAGCATTTTTAGTCTTAGTCTACCCCACAGACTATGAGGTAATCCATCCAGGCCCACTAGTTCTCTCCATGTACATCCCAGTGAGGGCAGCGCTCTGTGACATCAGAAAACATTTGCTGTCTCGCTGCTGACACAAAGGCCGTGCTGAACGCTTTAGCTGTCACAAACCAGTGGTTCTCTCATTTTCTCCTTTCTTTTTTTTCTTCTCTGTCCTGGGGGCTGTGTCTAACTAGTCATAATGAAAACCTCAGTTTGAAATGCACTCCAGCTCAGCCAGTTTCCTGCTTATTTTAGACCGGAAGGTGACGCTCTCGCGTTGTGCTACTGTTCAGTGGGGCAAGACAAAAACACCCGCTTTTAACAACAATGCAGGCGACAGTCTCTGATAACAAGTACAGACCTGATAAGTAGAGCATATGAGTACATATAAGGACGCTGTAATCTCATGAGGAATTACATTGTGTTGTTGAAATGAGTTCCCCCTCCATTCAAATGGTACAGTCTAACTGTCAGACCAATCAGAGAGAGGCGCTCCACATTTGAAATTACAGTTGAGAATGTATGGCCCGGAGCATGCTGACACAATGCTTTGCAGAGTTTTTATATTTCACCTTCTTGCAGTTGGACCTTCTTCAAATGGTGAGATGAAACAACACACTTATTGTTTTTGGCAATGCGTAACGATCCAGTTTGATCTGTAAGTTAAGCATTTCTAGGTCATAGTTTATTCTAGATGAGCTCTTATCCCTGTGCCCTTGTGTCCTGCAGCTGTAAGAGCGGCCGTACTGACGCAGGCCACTGTGCTGGCCGCAGTGGACGGAGAGGCACATCTCAGCTGTCGGCTCAAAGAAGCTAAGGAAGTCGATCAGGTCACATGGCAGAAGGTTCTGCTTCATGAAGACAAGAACCTGGCCTCCTACAATAAGTACAGTGGTCAAACAGTGAATCCTGGCTTCACAGATAGGATTAGATTTAAAGATGCTGAACTGCTGAGAAACAGCATAGTACTAAGAAATGTTACAAGAGAGGATGAAGGCTGTTATCTCTGTCTGTTCAACGCCTTTCCTGATTTTGCTCTCAAAGGTGAAACCTGCCTCCAAGTCTATGGTAAGACCCTGACAGGTTTGTGGCTTAAGCTCGACTCATTCACTCTGCGGTTGAATGGGAGACAAATGTCGACGCATCGACATTTGTTAATGATGACCACTGTCCTTGCAGAGCTGCACGAGCCGGTCCTGCAGATCCGGTCCTCCAACTCCTCTGAGGGTCCGGTGGTGTGGTGTTCAGCCACGGGCCGGCCGGCTCCCACCGTAAACCTGACTGTAGCGGGGCAAAACCTCAGCCTCTCCCACCACAGCTCTGCCAGGGTCCACAACGCCAACGGCACCGTCACAGTCAGCCGCACAGCTGTGCTGCCAGCTGTGCTGTCGGCCGGCCGCCCCCGC
>JABUIW010000099.1:670929-733762 GCA_013363375.1 Menidia beryllina
GAAATTGAACACACCTGCTGTCATTCAGCTTTTTTGCTTATAATGACTTAAGCAGGAGCAGAAATGAGGACGTCGTGGCTGACTTTGGATTACTTTGATTTTTAAAGATTTAAAGCACATCTTTGCCACGGAATGTTTTTGCGGCGGCACCTGTTTTTGTTCATTTACAGGGAGGCTTTACCGAGGTCAAGCTTTTCAAGATGGAAGATTAAAAAGAAATGGATAGGCTTGATTGTGTTGCTTTAAAAAAAAAAAAATTGGGAATGGTTTCTTTTTTACTGTGTATGCAGGAAATATCATGTAACATCTGTCTTCTGGATGCGATCCAGCTGTGGATGTTTTAAAACAAGCCCCCAAAGAGTCTTGTTTTAGGCTTCTGGCTGCCAGGCTCCCTTCGCCCCCTGCGACCTGTGGGGCGCCTGCTCGGTCCTGCACCATAGTTTCCTTTTGTTGAGGCAGTCTCTTAAATGCCACACATGCTGCAACATTTCAAAGGTCTCTCTGGGGTGCATCAGCCGGAGTTGGACCTGAAAAGCCTGACAGCAGATTGAGATGGGATGATTAGAGCCGTCTGCAGCAGAGGTTTTGCCGTGGAGAGCGGTTTAACTGTTGCCCGACAGGAGCAGGCTGCATGTTTGAAGCCAGATGTTTGGCTCTGTTAAAAAGCAAATCACACCTATAAAGCTCCGAGGTCTGGACCCAGGCGTCTGGTGCCTGAGACAGGTTTCTCTTTCCCATTTAGAAAAAGAAAAAAAAACACTTTGCCTGACTGAGGCCTGATTTTACCGTTTTGTTTAGGTTTTGTTTAACATAAATGGTGGCGTTTTTATGTTGTCTCCAAAAAGCAGCACCCAACAACACCCAGCATCCCGACAATTTCCCCTAATCAGACTCCACTGTTGTTGACACAAACCTTCTCTTCATGCTCACCTGAATGACTAATGTCTTCTGTCCTCATTATCCAGCCTGTAATTTCTTCTGAGGTATCGATTTTGAAATCTCAGCCCTTGCTGCTGTCTAGACGTTAAGGTGTGGGTTTGTTTTGGCTCTGATGATTATGGGCTTAGTGGGGCCGAGCACATCCTGTGATCAACATGTAAAACCTCTATTAAACCCCAGGTGATGTTTCTTGAAGTGACTATTGTTGTTGAGGCTTGCATGTTGCTATGGGAACACCTGGCATAATTTCTCCACCTCTAAAAGAAGGGTTCAGATTTTGTAATGAGCCACAGAGAGGGGAATCTCTCGTTGCTGATGCCGTCCTGTGGTTCCCGTTCCAGCTGCCGGCGTGCGTGTAGGATGCCGCGACGGCTGTGCTGACCAGCGGCAGCTCCACAAGTCACCGGACAGCTGGCGGGGTACGTGCGCTTCACGGCTTCCTGCTTCGATCTGCAAATGCCACATCTTCTATTTAGACTTTTTATTGTGGGCGTAAGCGGTCAGGAGTGTTTACTGTTGTGGCTTCCAGGAGGATTCAGGCTGCGGTCGCAGCCCTCTGACTGTGTTTGTGTTCTCAGCTGCAGACTGGATGTGAGACTGGGTCAGTGTCTGAGTTGGTATCCCTGATTTGGTGTGCGATGTGTGGACCTGCTTTTCCCTCCTTTCTGCTGCTGTGGATCGTCGGCCTGAAGGTCTCCACGGCAGCAGGTACACTCTGCATCCAGACGCTGCTTTTTCAAACAGTCACTCCTTTTTTATGATGTAACGGCATGCAGCTGTAAATACTGCCAGACGTTCTAGTCGGTTATGCCACAGATTTTAAAATGACAAAAGAAAAACCTCTTACTTTCATGACAAACAACCGTTTTGTGGCACTCAATCTGCTGATCTGCAGGAGACAGTTTTTAAATTTTTTTTACACCTGGAACATCAACTTATATTCTCTACTTTTTCAATTTCCTCAAGTGTTTCCTTTAAAGGCCCCCCTGCTACATGCTGATATATACTCGGGTGTTGGATGATGAAGCTGTCAGTGTGCAGAATTATTATTTCATCCTGGTCCCACCGTTGTTTTAAAAAATGACAACAATGGGAACAACTGTTTTCAAGCTGCATCACAGTTCTATGTAAACGTCTGTTTGGTCTTAACTCAAATAGGCTAATCCCTTGAGTTAGGATTATGTCAAAAGACTGGACTGATAATGAGTATAATTTTTAAAAAGGATTAAAAAATGTTTTTTTTAAAACGTGCCAACATCTAGGAAAGTCTTTGAGACGCCTACAGAGCTAAATGAATAAATAAATTGCAAGGCAGTCTGATGAACTGGGAGCAACTTATCAAACAAGGAATGGTGGGGATAATTTATGAGACGAATGTTCTGACATTTAATCATGTAGTGCTCTGGCTGCTTGCCCCCTGCGTCAGGTGACGTCTGGGCTCCTGCGAGCCTGACGGCGGAGGCAGGCCGCCCCCTCCTGCTGGGCTGTAACATCACCACCAAAGCGGGCGACACTATTCGCCAAGTGCGCTGGTTGGACAAGCACTCCAAGCTGCTTCTGGCGTACGAGCAAACCGTTCCGGTTCACATCAGCCACCGGGAGCCCAGTGTGCAGCTCACCGCCTCCCACAACGACGCCAGCTACATCACCATCCAGAGAGTGACGCCGGACGACGGAGGCTGCTACCACTGCATCTTTGATGTTTTCCCCAGAGGACGCCAAGAGGGCTCAACGTGCATCAATGTCACAGGTCGGGCACCGCTGTTCTGCCGTTTCTCAGTGTTTTAGATTGTAAAGCTTCTTGTAATCGTTCCCCGGCAGTGTTTTCTCCAGGTCGTTTTCATGGGCCGCGGCGCCACCTGACATCTGAACTTTTGTTCTGTAAAAACAAAGCCTTTGTTTATTTGTTAAGTAACGCTCACACTGCTTCTGATTAGAGTTGTGCAGAATTCCTGATTTGCACAAAGTGCTTTTAAAACAGGAAGCAGCACAGAAAAGTTTGATCGGCCGCAGAGAGAGACCACCCACCCGCCCTCACTGAGCTCTTCCTGTTATTCCTGTGGAGAGCTGTTTCTCCAACATTGTGTTAGCCCCATTCTGCAGTAGCTTGGGATACAGGCAGGTCTTTGAAAGTGAACCCCACTAAAAGGGGCGCTGTCTGTCCATCAGGTAAAGTGCACCTGGAGGGCAACAGGACTGCCGTGAGTGGGAGGCCGGTCACCCTGTCCTGCTGGTACAGCCTCCCTGAGAGGGTTCGCCAGGTGCTGTGGAGGAAGACGGCCGAGCAGGGCGACACCACCACCGTGGCCGCCTTCTCCAAGTTGAGCCACCACACGGAGGAGCAGTACAAGGGTCGGGTCAGTCTGAGCCGGACGCTGGGAGACACCCAGCTGACCATCCAGCAGGTCCACACCGAGGACGAGGCCTGCTACACCTGTGAGTTTCACACCTATCCAGACGGCACCAGGAGCGCCACCGCCTGCCTCTCTGTGTATGGTGAGACCTGCAAAAAGAAAGATACTCTACTCTACATAAATGTACTCACTATTTACAGTTTCTACATTTTTCTTTACCAACATGTTTCAGTTCAGGCCCATTTAAAAGTCCTCTGAACAGATTTTAGCTCTCATAACTTTGGATTGTTTCAGAGCTTTGAGATTTGGATTCTTATGAATCATTTTAAGAAAAGATTGTCTGAAACCAGTTTTAAAGCTAAATAGATACTCAGGCTTTTTAAAACCTTTTCATAGCAATCAACAGCTATTAGCTCTGCTTAAAAGCTGCCAAGAGGGATTTAGGAATTAGATTAATTGTTAATTAGGCAGCTGGAGAGGATGGCAAAGCATTTTCAGGTTGCTTTTTCTTTAGCTTGTGTTGCTGCTTGAAAGAGCTTCCTTCAAGACAAAGCTCTGTTGACTGTGTGTGCTGGAATTATAGATGAAATAAGAGGAAACATGTGCTCGTGTGTGAGGGAAAAGGAAGCGCTGTGTTTAAACAAACCCTGGAGGTGAGGGGTTCCGCAGGCGGCCATTAAACTACTGTTCTGGCCTGCTGCCGTCCCTCAGCAACACTTCACCACACCTTCTTTTTCTTCTTCCTTTCCCTCTCTGAGATGTTTTTAGCGTTTGGAAGTGAGTGGTCCTCCTCTTTGTTTGTGTGTGTGTGTGCAGTGACGATCAGGGAGGGGTTTCAGTGAGGGGAAAGTGGTGATTAATGTGGAACACGGCCCAGGGGATGAGTGGCTCACTGTTTCCTGGACACAAAGCCTCAGTGTGTGTGAATGTGTGTGTCCATCTTGCTCGGCTGAACAGGCTTTTCTTTTGTCCGGCTGACAGCACCGAAGGTCCAGACACACACAGACGGTAAAAGCTGCTCTGCCTGTGTTGCCTGTCTGGCTTTTGTTGCCTATTAGAGGGCGACTTGTGTCTTCCGGGTGTGCTGATTGTCGGGCCACGTTCTCCTTTTGTCCACCTCCCCTGTAGCATCCATAAAAGTGTCCTCCTGTCTCTCCCCAGTTTTACCCAAACCAGAGGTGAGCCATGTGACGACATCTCCTGGAGTCACAGAGGCAAACTGCACGGCCCGGTCCCGGCCCGCCGCAGAACTCACGTGGAGCGTGGGCGCTGACAACCGGACTCTGGGACCTCCCATTTCCTCCACGTTTGAAGAGGGTGACGGCACGACGATGGTGACCAGCACGCTGCTCTTCCAATCAGCTCTGCTGAGTGACCTGACGGTCAAATGCATCGTGCACCACCAGGGTCTGGAGAAGCCGCTGACCCTGTCCCTCAATACCAGCAGTGAGAAGCCTTCAGGATATTAGGTTGTTGGGTGCAGGGCAAAGTTACCACTTTGATGGGTTCCTGCATCCTGTAATGTCTGGAAGTGCTATTTTTTTTTTGTGTGTGTGTTATGTTTTTTTTTTGTCATAAGGCGATCCTTTCTCACATGTTGAGTCCAGATATCATGCTGCTTCTGCCGCACTTTCAAATGCCCGTTTCTTTGTGTTTTAGTGCAACCGGCAATGATTATCCTCATCTCGGTGTGCGGCGTGGCAGCGGTGCTCCTCCTGTGTCTGTGTGTGTGTCTCTGCAAGTGCTTCATCTGTACCGACGGTGAGTCTGGCATCCACTCACACCCCACTCAGTCACACAGGAGCTGAGCACATCAAGATCACAGAACGCCCTTCAGGAAGCACAGGATACTTTAACTCCTGTAATTATTGTTTCTGAAGGCTTGGTTTTCCCTCTCAGACTTGCCACTTTCAGTATATCAGCAGCTCAGGAAAAGGTGGGCGACACAAAAAAAACATTTCCACCAGATTCAACAGAAGATGAAGGTGTTTACGGGAAGGCCTCATGAGCTCTGCTATTTCAAGCAGAAACCAGAAGCAGAGCCACTGAAAGAGCAACGGCTAACAGAAGTTGTGTAATTTAACGTGGTTCTTTGGTCCATGGTTATTGTTGGCATCTCTTTAGTACCGAGTCCCCGTCATGAGAGGAGGAGCATTCAGCTGATATTCAGAGCTTTGTTCCTCTTGTGGCCTGTTGTGTGGGCCAAGTTCTGCGTGCCTGTCATTACTGTGACTGTGATGAAGAGCTCCCATTCTTCTGGTTGCATAAACAGAACACATTTTGGGATTTTATGGGCCTTGAAGCAAGCAGCCAAAAATGATAGTAGCAGAGCCAATTCTTGAGTGAGACCTGTTTTTTAAAAATTTTTTTCAAATTGAAAAAAAAACTCCTTTATTAAAGGAAAATGTGACATCATTCTAAGGCCAACTCAGGATCATTTTCTTTATGTTCTGATGTGGAGGAACTAAAAGCCGGTGCGCTGATCCTGGACTGCCATGTGTCATTAACACTCCTCTTATCGTTCCCTGCTCTGGGTGTTGTGAGGACCTGTGATGTGGCACCGTTTACCTTTAGCTGTGTCAGGTGCCCCGCTTATTAGTTTCCATCCCGTTCCGCTCCTCCGGTTGTTGTTTTTCCGAGTGGGAAAGAACACAGGTGAGACTTGCTCACATTTCCCTGCTTTTCCTGAAGGTGAGGGGTCACTGACACATGGCTGTTATTCTGCTTTTCCCTGCCCCCTCCTCATGTGAGACGCCTAAACAGTTTTTTTCCGCACGCCACTGAGACCTCAGTCTGGGTGTTGATTTGACTCGACTCTCACGTGCTCGCTTGCGGTACATCGCTTTTTCTTGAATGGAGCTGCAAAACCAGATTTTTATTCTTAGTTTTTTTCCTTGTAGAAATAAACACGTCCGTTTACATGAGGCTTCCCACATGGCTGGAAGTTTCTCATGTTCCAACCCCTACAGAACATGAGCAGAATAACAATTGGTTGTGTTGATTGTCTGGAGTTAACAGCCAGAAGAAAAGGGCCCTTTTCCTCTGTCTAATCCTTCTTCTGACATTAGGGAGCAGTGACAGGCCTGAAGTTGAAAGTCTGCCCAAATGATAACAACGTCCCCTCTCACACTTGACTGTACAGACACACACACACTGTATTTGCAGGGCTTGGCTTTGCCGGGATGTGCTGGGAACACAAGCTTTTACTGTGATGTAATTTAGCCTGCTGCCAAAGAGGCCGCGTTTTGCAGAGTGTTTGTCCTTATTTGGAGCAGTTCATTAGGTTTCTTTGTAACTTCTACATCACGCATGAGATGACGACTTGGGCTTCATGTGGCACTCGATGATCGGGGATGTTTCAAGGAATTGAGGAGAAATCATTTTCATTAGCTTTTTAGAAATGGTGACACATTTCCATATTTGCGCAGGGCTTGGATAGCCCTGCCCAAACTTTTCCAGTGTACCACCTCCTTTTTACTCTCATAAGACAGCCACTTATCGGTTCAATTGTCATAATAGCTACGCCTCTCTCTCTCTCCGTAGACCGAAGTGCTGTTTTACTCCGTCTCCCTGCTTTTCCACCCCATTAGATAACAGCTGGGATTTGAGACCAAAACCGCTACTTTATATGTTAAAAAATTAATGAATGCGTTTTGTTTTGAACTTTATTCGACAGCAAATTAAAGCCTGGTGCAGTGATTTTCAGTTGAAACGAACAAAGAAGTCCAGACTTTGTCCCTCTCATCACACTGAGGTTTTCCACCCATTTGGATGTCAGTTTGTGTTGTACTGAAAGCAAAAATCTCACAAGTAAATGTCTGTTGTTGGTCTTTGTTTTATTACTAAATGAGTTTTTGTGGTTAAGCAGCAGTCTGAAAGTAAAAAGCTTAAAGCCCAATGAGCTTCAGCTGCAGAGAAACGCACTGTGGGCCGGTTCTCCGGCTGTGATGTCTGCGGCGAAGACAGAACCACGGAGCAGCCTCAAACGGGCCTCTGTGGATCCCTCTGAATCAGTAGGTGCTGTTAAACCTCCTCCTGCTTTTATCGCAGATGGGAAGAGCTGCCAAGGCCAAAGGGTCTTCCAGTAAAGCGCTGCTGCCGCGCTATTTTTGGATGTTTCCATGATCCTTTGGTGTGACCCAGAGATGGGCAGAGCACAAGGTGCGCTGTGGACAGGACGCTGACACCAGCCTCGTGTTTTTACACAGCCACATGTTTTCAGCGGGAGCGTTCATTCTGCAGGAAAGTAGTGGGCAGGTACCACATCCGGGTGGGCATGCCAACAAGCTGGGTGTTTCAGAACCGGCAGTTCCTCGGAGATTAGAGCAGGACAAAGGAGCCAAAGGAAGCCACCGCTTCCTGGCATGTTGAAGGCGACACCTGCTGGTCACTTCTTTTTCCAGACACATTGAGGGCTTGTTGATTTTTCCACAGTTTGAAAGCTGAGTGAACTTATCACTTTTGCTCCAATTAACCAGGAGCAGGCTACATGCGTCGTCTGAGCTCCAGGGCTAAAACGGGCCTGTCTTAAATCACTCACATTGCAGCCACGTGTACCACGACGTGTGGTTGCTGCTTCATGACTGAGGAATTCCTGCAGTCTTATATTTATCCCTGCGCTGCCTCCGATGTGAGGGCGTGTTGAGTGTGAGCACATTTGCTCTGTATGTTGATCTTGGTCTTAAAACACTCTGCGTGCACAACGCCGACTTTTTATTGCGGCACGTCAGTTTCTTTGTGTTTTTGCCACATCTGTCAACTTCCTGTGCTTTCCTGATTCTTCAAGGGGTTGGTATAGTGGAAAAAATGAGTCCCACCAAAAGGCACCTGAACAAAAATGAACATGTCCAACTAGGGAGTTTCTATCTTTTACTACAAACCCACTGCAGGCAAAATATGGGGCTTTTCTATTTGACTACAGATGCTTTAAGAACTTCCTTTACAGACTAATTTAGTCTAAAATGGAAGTGTGGAGTTTTGGGTGCAGATTAAAACTGTTTAACACCTTAAGATATAAAATGTAGACTTCTTAAGGTTAATTTTTCAACTTGTTCTTTACAAAGTTACTTTTTTTATATTCAAGGTATGTGTTTAGACTGGAATAGTCTGTTTCTTTCTAACCAGAGACACATGCGGCTGTTCCATTTTAATGTAGGTGAATAGATTCATGGAAGAATACTCACTTAATGGGTAAATGCAGGCCAGCTGGCCTGTGTCCAAAAGCCTGAAGCCACCCTGGACAGCACAGCACGCTGGGGCTTTAACTGACCGCGTCTGTGGGACATCCTGTCAGGAGACAGGTCCCACAGCCTCACAGGGACACGCAGGACTGTGTGATTTTCACTTAAGACAAAGGTTAATGTAAGGTTCCTTCTGGTACTAACTGCATCTCACTCTGTGCTTCTGTTCAGACTGAGCTACTTTGAAGGCCCGCTGGAGCTCTGAGCCTGACCCAGCTGCTCAGCACCGTGCGCTCCGGCTCAGCGCGCAGAGGGAACACAGCTGCTGGTTCTGCTCCTGTGAGCACCGCTAATGAAGACATTGTAAAAAGAACTAAAGGTCACACTATTTTATGCTATAAATGTAGTCACTGTGGAGGAGTCGCTTAGGTTTGATGAAATCCTTGCAAAGAATCTGGGTTTTATCTGCTTTCCTGGGGCATCGAGGAGGACCATTATTCGGGAGGTAAAGTGAAATGTGAAAGTATTTTGTGTTTGAAGAGTTTGGGGCTGGTATTCTATGTTGAAAAGTGCCCTAATGTCCAGAATTCCTTAAAGATCTGTGCTAAATGATTGTTTTCCTGTCATGGCTTTTACTGTCTGACCTTATAGTTGAAAGGTATCTTTAGGTAATGGTTTAATGATCAGAATACCAGATATTACAGTGGCATTCAATGCAGTCTTCAGTACACAAACGGCAATCAATTGAATTCATGACACATTTTAAATTAATCAAACAAGAAAACGACCATAAAGAAAAACACAAACGAGCATCAGAGTTCACCAAAACTCTAGTTTGGTGCCATGATTGACTCTTCATCCACATCAGTTGTTCTTTTCATCCGATGCCTGGTTACTTTAGCACACCGGCGTGGCCACAAAAAGATAGTTTCATTACGTGAAAGCACTCTGTGGGTTTGTCAGATGAAGAGGAAGGCTTACTAAGCGGGAAGCCAAAAGAAGCCCAGAGGCCCAGGCCAAAGCCTGACTTTTACTTTGATTAACCTGCCCTGTGTGAGGCCTTCTGAGAAGATGGAATGGAAACTTTATTTATATCTGCTGTTTGAGATGCAGATGGGTGGTCAAGCTGTAACCTTTGTGTGCTCTGTGGTTAAAACCGCCCCCAACAGTAAGCGAACAGATGAACCCACCCGCTTCAGGTTAGACAGGAGAGCTTTCTATCTTTTTGAGCCTGTGTGCATGAACTTTGAGAGCATATGTAAACTTTGTGTTTACCCTCTGTGAATTTCTGTACAGTATTTTTGATTCACCAGTGAAATCCTTTAGAAAGGAAAGTGTGACTTTAGGACTTCAGAGGCTGTGTACAGAATGATTCTACTTTTATATTTGAAAAAAACTTGTCAAAGAAGAAATAGTTGAAATAAAGTTCAAGTTTATATCTAGTTTTTTATTGAGTTGTGTATATACAAAGATAATTCTAAAGTTTATTTTTACTAAACACAGTATTTAGGAAACTAACCTTGAATTTCCTGCAATCATTGATGTATTTTTGTCAGTAAAGAACTACTTGACTGTTCTGCAGAGATCTGTTGTTATGGAAAGAAATAAAAGTTTGGCCTCTGTTTTCTATTATTTTCAGTGTCTATATCTCAAGTGAGATCCTTAAGAATCCCATCCATTCATATTTATTCTCTGTTTAAACTCATTTGCTCCACGGCTCCCTGCAGTCCTGTTTCTGTCTCCGATTTTTGGTTAGCTTTTACAAATATTGACATTTTAAATTGCTTCCAGCCAGAACAGCTACACCTTTGTAACTTTTGCTTTAGCTATTCAAATGAGATGAGTTGAATTGGAAAAATTTGAAAAATACGAGCATTTGCAACAGAAACTTTCTAGGATGTCGTTAATGTTCAAATGCTTAATTTATTCACAAGTTAACTGGTCAGCGTAGTTGCTCGAATTAATGCTTTCAAAAACAAAGATCTGTCTTTTTTTTTTTTTTTTTCATGGATACTGTGCTGCCTTCCTGCCATTTCTCTGAATTGCTCTCGCTTTAGTGTCCGGAACATTGTTCATTTCTTACACAAAAACACGGAAAGTTAGACTAATTGCCTTTGGCTCAAGCAATATTTGACAGATTTATTGTGATTTTTGTGGCCCAGATGGAATTAAAAGGGATCATTGGACTGTTACTGTGTGTTGTAAAAGATTTAGGCTTACGGAGTGTGATGGAAACTAATTCTTTTATCCTTTGGTTTAATATATTCTTGCTTTTGGATCTATAATGAACATACCTGAAGTGATGTATCTGCAGTGCCCAAGGTTTGCACATATAAACCACTAGATGGTGATGTGTTGTTGTATTTTGTTTTTAAAGTCACCTCAACTTTTGTTCCAGCCATCCAGTTTAAAAGTTGCACAATATCCCCATTCACAGTGTTTGCATTTGTGAGATTTCACACATTTTCTTTTGTTTTTGTCATAAAGGCCCACGAGTCTCTTACCTCCATGCATCATTTGATGGAAGGTGGGCGAGGAAGCGCAGAGTAGGATTATGAAGTGTGACTTTCAGTGTGTGTACCAGCCATCGCAGCAGCTTTTAGCACTTTCAAAACCACAGAAGTAACACATCCTACAGGCCACACTGCTCCACGTGCTTCAAGCCCACCTGCTCCACTCCTCCGGCCCTTCTTTATGGAGCCAGTTGAGCAATGTATATTCAGGCTGAAACAGACCTTTGCCCACCATCATCAGACTAGGCTAAATAACAGAAGTGAGATTCTTATCAGACTGAACCACAAAGCTACTCAACTTGTGCTTAAGTTTATAATATGATGTGAAGGAAAAGGATGTTCATTAATCAATTCCTGTAATCCCAGCACTTAACTTTGCAGATGTATGATAACATTTCATAAATGCTTCTTGCCCTAGATACTGCTTTTCAACTTTTTCATATTTCACAGTTCCAGGCTGTGAAGTTTTTTTTTTTTTTTTTTTCTTGTTTCATTCTGATGTGAAAGGTGTCACTTCCTTGACTCTGGGTGGGAGATCAGTCTACCCCTCTTGTCTGCCCGGGCTTCAACAGCTTGTTTTCAGATCTAGAGTCTTTAGTTTTCAACTCCAATGTTGCAAAAATACAGCTTTTTCACAGCTGAGCTTTTTTATTTCTTTCTTTAACTTAATTTACTACTTATGGATGTGATCCACGACCACTGTGCCGGTCAGACTCAAACTTTTTGGCATATGACTGCACTCGTTGCTTAATTCAGCAGTTTGAATGTCAGCGTTTTTTACCACCACATGAAGGGCAATAAAACTGAGGAATTCAGCAACAGATATCAAATAAACTGGGGATCAACAGTGTTGCTCTTACCCTGTTTGTTCATCATCCTTTAAAGCACGAAATTCTCATTCAATACGAGAAAAGACACACTGCTTTAGAAAAAACTAAATACTGCATCTGGATCAAAGCTTCTTAACTTAGCCTTAACCTGGTTATCTAAAAGGTGTGAGATAGAACCTTTTTTCTGATTTAGGAGTGACAGGTTATCAGTGGATTTTGACTATTTTGGTGGTGTTTTTCCTACCTTAATTTTAAACCAAACAATAACTCTTATTTCAGAAAAAGAACACTTTGATGCAGACAACATTTCTCCCGTGTCACTGGAGCTTGGGCATCTTTTCCCTGGGACATATTGTAAGTATTCTAAATGTTCCTGCTTAGATTTTACCTCAGAATTATTAGCCATCAGTGAAACATACAGGGTTTCTTTGTACATCTTCATTTCAAACTCTCAGATTAGTTCTCAGTTCCACCCGAAGTGAAACATAAACAACGTCATCCAGGCATAACTGAGCCTCTTTCACTGATTGAAATACTCACAGTTAACACCAAATGTGCAGTTACTTCTGCACTTATCATTGTTTTCTGCCCAGTGTAAACAATTTAATCGATCAGTTGATCCCATTTTCTTTCAGACTGAACTGGTTTAAGGATTTGACATGCCTGGAGCATGCCAGGAGAGGTGAGAGATAGAGTACACCTTGGACGGGTTGTAAGTATCACAGATCCAACACAGAAACAAATGTGAAAAGCAGGCCAGCGCACCTGCCAGGGTCGGTGCAGAGTCACCAGATAACCTGAAGACATATTTCAGAAACCAAATGCCGTTTTTGCCATGTTTTTTTATTTATTTATTTATTTTTATCGTTTAAACAGACAATGTTTGAAGGTGGCGGATCAGTCTTATTGTGCACAGATGCTGTTCAGGTCCACAGCAGACCTTTTTTAATAGGGTGGAGGAAAGGTCTGGTCCAATATAGTCCAAAAATGGGCACCATGCTCTGTAAAACTGGTCTAGGCTGTGATGTATGACATTAGTTAGATATTCCAAAGGGATTAGTTTAAAAAATCATTTAATGCCAACCAGAGACAGAAGGAACGTTGTCACCGGCCCACTGGAAAAGAATCTTTTTTCTAGCTGCAAAGGTTAAGATATTGTACAATCTTTTGTTGCCTGCTGTTTTCAGACAGGCACTTGGTGGACCCGGAATCAAGGACGTGGGGTCCATGTGTATATTAATAGGAAAAATTCTCACAATTTCACATGAAATTTCAGCCCAGTATCTTTGAAGTTTGTGACAAGACCAGACATTTTTGCCATGTTGTTGTGACAGTTGGTGGTTTGCAGTTTGGGTCAAACTGAATACGCGCTAACACACAAATTGGGTTAAGAAGACCCAGAGCACCATTCACCTGGCAAATAAACTGTTACTCTTATAGATTTGTTTGGGAAATATGCAAACTAGATTATCATTAATGTTTTTAGCTCTGTCCTCATAACAGCTTTGGTGAATAGAATAAAAATCATCTGAGCGCAAAAGATGAACTGAGAGGCAGGTTTTTGATTTGTATTTTCCACTGACGTGTGGTTTAATTCTGCTTCCTGTCGTAGCAGTTTCCAAAGCAGATCTCACACTGTTCTGCATACAGTATTACAGCACACAGGTGGGAAAGCACACAGAAACACACAGAGACGGTCACAAATTAAAGCTGTTTTTTAACTGCGAGTCTCCTGTACAGGGAACGAAGTCTCTGAAGATTAAACAAGCAGTTTCCCATTTCTGATTTCTCACTTCTGTGTTGTTACAGTTTAACTTACAGGAATCCATAACCACAAAATGACATGAAGAGTTACATACAAACATGAAATCTGAAAAAGAAAACACTGTTGACGTTCTGCCAAATTTTAAAGTTGGTAAACTGAGCTAGTGATGTTAAAGCTTTGCCATTCATGAATGTTATTTTATGCGGGATCACAGTAGTGAACAAGGCTAATTCAGAAGATCAGTTTTTTTCCTTTAAATGAAGAAACATGGAGACTATAGATCATTGTCATAGATGTGATATGGAGGATCTGGTATCTTCTTGTTTTTTCCTGCACAAAGTACACAAATTTAAACATTTAACTTTTTAAATGATGAATACACACTCCATAATGTACTTTGTATTAGTCACAGATTAGTCACTTTCAGTAGAGAGTTGAGTCTCACCTTTACACTTCTTTGATGCGACACACACCACCGTCACAAAAGCGCTCAATGCCAGGATTCCAATAACACGGTACAGATAGTGATGGAAAGTGTCCAGAGCTGTTGGGCTCTCTGGAAGTCAGGAGGAAGTTAGTCATTCTTAAAGATTGCTTTTTTTTTTTAGAATATAAAGTATAAGCTGTGTGATAAATGCAGCCACAGAGGGAAGTCAGCTCTGACCTGATGTTGAATTAGTCCTTTGCTGTAATGGCTGAGAGCTCAGAGCTGGGCCACTGGACGGTCCAACATCACCTGTAAAGTATTTTGGTCATCACTACATTCTTAGTTTCATCTCAGAAGATGACAGGACACTTATGCACTTTTAACATTTTAAAGTCGGTCTGAAGTGGAAACTTTTACAGCTGGGTTGGTCTTTTCATTCAGCACCGATTTCAGGTCAGAAAATTCCTCAGTGGTTTGAGCGCTGTGTGGCTTTGGGCCTGTCACAGCAGAAGCATGCTTCTCAATCGATTTAGGTTATGAGAACATTTTCATAAAAACAATTAAGATAAGGGACAAATCATATGTTTGATGCAGAAGATTTTCCGCAGAGCATTTCTATGACAACTAAAATTTATTTTGATCATGCAGGATTTAGTCTGAGTAGGTTTTTTTTTGTTTTAGCTCTGTAAGATTTCAACAGCAGTGAAAACCGTGAACTAAAATGCCCATCTAGACAGCTTTGAGTCTTTGGATGTGTCTATGTGTAACATTTCCTTGATCATCTATTTACAGATGGCGCATTCAGAAGGAGCTGACTGATTTTTAAAGTACTGTGGAGTACAGTTTGTAAGAAAGAGGCAATGACTTACTGTCAGCATCCAGAGAGGAGAGCACCACCACAAAGACCAGCAGGTAAAAAGGGACTTTGACGTTGGAATCTTTCATGTTTAGCGTCCACCCCCTTGTGCAACATAGCATTTCATGTGTGGTTGATTTTACTTCCTGTTTTTCATTACGGGGGTCTTTGGTGGATACAGTGACTTAAATAAAAATATTCCTTATTTTAGGATTTATAAGTTAACTTTTTCATCTGTGTTATTCTTCTGTGAAGCATTGGTTTGCCCAATATTGTCTGTAAAGTATCAGAGAACAAATGTCTGAAATAACAAAACTAAGACAGAAGGAGCACAAGTTTTTGAAAAAGCTCTATCCCACTTCTGTTCAGTTACATGTAGAAGTGTCAGCTTCTTGAATTAGTGTTAGCCTGTTTGAAAAGGTCACTTACCATGGACTGAGACGTTGACAACGTGACCCACGCTGCCATCCACCTCACAGCGATACACACCGGCATCCTTTCTAAGAATGCTTTGGAAGATCAAATAGGACGTCCCTGCAGACTGGTCAGATTTTTTCCACTCTGTTCTAATGTGAACATTTGTGCTGACATCAAGAAAGCCAGCTCCATCACTTTTAAACCAGGAGACTTTTGGTGGTGAGCTCTTGCAGAAAGTAACTGGACACATAATCTTGAGTTCTTGTCCTATCACACCATCATATGTTGTGTAGCGCCGTACTTTAATTTCAGAAATGCATCCAGGCTCTTTGTCTGCAGAGAGAAATGTGAAACACAGAATGACCAAAAAGAAAAATAATCCATTCCTCTGTAGTACCACAATATAGTTTCATTGTGTGTTTTTGTTCTATTTTCTATGACCAAATAATACATGACAAAAGATGGTCCAAGGTCTTATGATTTGATGAAATGGGTTGTTTTTTTCTCGCAGAAGTCTGATACCGTAAAGAGAGACTGTAAAATACTGAAACATGGTTTCAAAGGGGGAATGAAACGGAATATCATCACTTTTACTCCTTCAGTCTCCTTTTTGTCACAAAATAGATTCAGAAATGCAAATCTGGACTGAAGTGGCGCAAAGACCTGGTCCTGTTGGTTATTCAAAATCCGATCTTCCTGTCAAAAACTATTACTTAACGAATAGTTACTATTACTTAACGAACGATTTTCCATGAAAGGACTAATTATGTCTAAAATATATATACACATATGTGTGTATACAATGTGGAAATGTAGAATAACGTGACAGTGTGATTAGTGGTCTTATTAAGACTACTCAGTCCTTCTCTCTCAAAAACTATTCATAAAAAACAATGTGTGTCTTTAAACGTTTTCTAATTCAAACTGCCTCAAAAACACATGGAGAATCGGGTGGGTGACTGATGTGAGAAATGATTAAGTGTTTGGAAAATGAAAAAAGGGTTTTCTGCATTCATCTCAAAAAGATTGGTTTCTCTTTCAAGTTTGCATAAACTTCAGACTATTTCCATTCAGCAACCCACATGCAAAAGAAACTCTTGTGTTGTGGGTGAAATCAATCAAAAGAAGCGTCCAGAGTATCTGAAATTCACTCTCATAATCTTCCATTTGAACAAACATTCACTTAAATTCAATTAAGGTTTTGCCGTTGTTCTGACCGGAGATATACTTGCTTTTAGATTATTCAAGCTCAATGATTAAGTAAGTAACTATTAATTGTTTCATTCTGAAAGTTCATATTGTGAGCCTAAACGTTGTGCATGACCTTTGTAGAATTTGGACAGTGGTCCAAGACTTTTTGATTTTGAACAACACTGCACAATTTCAGAGACGGCAGACTATGAAAATGCGTTCACTTACTGTCAGCCTTTAAGGTGAGACACAGCACGGCCAGAATGGCTGGCTGCAGGGAGTTCCAAAAGCAATGAGGCCTCATGATCCAAGAGCTCTGACGACCGCCTGTCATCGACCTGTCACGTTCAGCCCGTGTGAGAAATACCCCTCCACACACATTGTTCCGTCAAACAGAACTGAAATAATGAAATCAAAGCCGTTTACAACATGTTGCTTCCTCCTTCTGCTGTCGACTCTTCTTACATAAGCACCGCTGCCTCGTTCCTCCTCACAGAAAGCTGATAACTGCTGTGGAGGTGACGGTGAGACTGTGGGTGGTCTCACTTCTGCAAACTTTTGCAAGTCCAATTCGGTGAAATGCCTCAAATCGGGGGGTTCCCATATGATCCCTCCACAGCAAACACCTGTTCAAAATCTTCATAGCTTGTCTCTTTTCATCTGTAAGGTTTGTTTCAGTCAGTGCACCTTAACACCTCCTTCATCACTTCTTCGCAGCATCTGTGGTTTGGCTTTTTAAAACTCACTTCCTCCCCTCTCTCCCTCCCTGTCATGTTTGCCCTCTCCATCTCCTGCAGACTTGTGCGATTTTGTGCAGAACATTGTGGTTTCATTGGAGGAAATGCAATGCTCTGAAAATGAGATAAGGATGCTGCGGCCTCTTTAAAGACTTTAATGCCCACTTTCTTGATGTGTGTGGTTGTTACTCTGGCCGGATACTTATGTTGCAACAAATCAGCTTAATTTAGGTTTTGAGGGAATCCACAACCTTACCATTGTTAAACAAACATCTAGAATTTAATTTGGAGACCTTGACTTGTACTTAATAGAGAGATTGCAAAACTAAGCTTTTTCAGGGTCTTCATCTACTACTTTGAGCTAGTTCTAAATTAATATCTTCAAACTCCCTAACTCTTATACTTAAGATAGACCAAAACATAAATAAACTTTGTGTAAATTTGGGCCCCAAATCAGAATAAATTGATTGTTCTAAAACTAGGTTGAAACGTGTTGGTGATTTTATAAAACATTATTTAATTTCAGTTATAACACCCTTCTAACAAAAGTTAAATTACTTTTTTTTTAACTCAGTCTCTTAATTCATATCCATCTGCTCTATCCCTCTCGATGCTCTTTTGCAAAGCAACGCTTCAATTAAAAAAATCACATATAAACATAGAAGATGGAATAAAAATATCGAAGGTGTGAGAGCAACAGGGATATTTTCCAGTTAAAACAGCGCTAACTATCGACGTACTCGGACCACTGCGAGGCGTCACCTTGTGACCTCGAATACGCAGGCGCCAGACTTTTACGTAATGACGTTTATGAAAACGTCTCAGACGGGACGAAAATGGCGGAGTATCTGGCATCCATTTTCGGTACAGAGAAAGACAAGTAAGTTTTATTAACAACTTATGTTGAATGCTGTTAAGAATTCTACAATACACACTGAATAAATTTACTATCTTCCCTTTTATTGCCAAACGGTTTTCAGTTTGATGCTCAGGAGTTGCTGAGTGACCATGTCAATCTTACTTAGCCTGAGAAAGCTAATAGCTGGCTAACGCATTGAATGAAACGATACGCTTTCCGAGCTAACGTGTGGTTGTTTGTGCCATATTATTTTGAATAATGGTTATTTAAAAAGTGTCGATTGGTTTGTTGTTAAAGTGTATGCAATTTGGAGCCAACGCTTCATACGTTTTTTGACAACAACATATTGTGTAGCGTGGTCTGGGAGTGTTAGCAGCGAAACTGTCTTGCTCATGTGGACTGTTTTTTTCTTTTTCACCGGTGGAGAGCAGCAAAATCCATTTTAGTTTAGCAGGTTTGGGAACTGTTCTATTTTATTTTTATCAAAATCACTACACTGACATTGGATTGATGTGGTTGCTATTTGGCATGGTGACAGTGGTAAAAGTCATTAGAGAGCAGCATAAGTCCATCAAACGAAAGTTACATTAGTATTGTTTTTTTTTTTTTTTTTTACTGTTATGACTGTCGTGATTTTAACAACGTGAATCCACAATTAATGTGGGAATTTGAGTCCAGTGTGAAATTAAACTATTAATCACACTAATTTTTATTTATGCATGTATCGACATTTAAAAGTCATAACCGCTATGAATAAATGGATGGATTCACAGAAGCTGCAGCAGTTATTTTGTTAGTCGTCCTGCTGTTGGGGATTTTACACAGAATTAAAGTTTTATGTTGCCTCCTTAGTCAAATATTGTTGTATTTTGTGCACATCCTGTGAGTTTGATGGGAGAAAATTCAGCAATTCCAGAGCAAATGCCACAGAAAACAACAGCAAATACTGTTATTGGTTTTATCTGCTGGTAAAACCAACTGATTTACATGTGCATGTGATTTTTTTTTTTCAGGGTTAATTGTTCTTTCTATTTCAAAATTGGAGCTTGCAGACATGGAGATCGCTGCTCAAGATTGCACAACAAACCAACTTTCAGCCAGGTGAATTTTCTTCTCTGACCACAACCACACTGTCGGTACACTTCAACACATCACTGATGTAATCTCTCTGACATTATGGCCATATTTGATTCCCTCCTTAAGATTAAAATGCTTCCTCGGTTTAACTGGACTGCACCTAGACACAGAAACGTTAGAGACAGATTTGTTTTTTAGCAGCCTGATTACTGTGGGAACATATTGTCTCGCTAAAACCTAACTAAACGTGTCTTAATCCATCCTTTGTTCCCTGATGAGACGTACATAAACATCAAAGCCAGGATTCTTCATTTTGCTTTTAACTCATTCCTTTCAAAACGTTGTGGAAACATGTGATGTTGGGTGAACTGTCAGCACAAAAACTGGATGCTGGTAGAAAAGCTGAGAAATGTAGCATCTCCCATCTGACTGCATGGTGTTTCCGTTTGGCCTGCAGACCATCTTGATTCAGAACATTTACCGGAATCCGCAGAACAGCGCTCAGACGGCCGACGCTTCTCGATGTAAGTGGACACGTATTCAGCAGCCTTCTTTCACGCTTCAAAGCGGTCGACAAACGCTTCGCAGTGGATTTTGGTCTTAAGCTTCCCACCACAAGGGGGCAGAGTCTTTCCAGACTAGGTGTGTGTTTGTGTTACTTTTTGAGAATCATACTGGGAACCTGTCATCTAGTGGCCCTCAACAGGATTCCATCTGCTGTATTTATTGAAGGTTAGCCTTTAAGCCTTTAGGGGACAACAGCTCTGACTCTCTAGTGTGACACAGTTTGGATAAAGATGCTACCTAATGCATGAATTCAAGATGTAACGAACGGAGTGTCTGAACTTTTAAAGAAAAAGAAAAATCAGAGAAAAAACAAACAAACCTGAACTTGCATTAAGAGTGGAGGAGTACTTTACTATTTACTCCTTTAAATAACAGAAATTCCTGTAAATGTGGCTTCATCTGTCACCTGATTAGCTGGAACTCGGTTTACCCACAGCAAATATCTAATCACACTTTTTTTTTCCCTCCCCAGCTCTGTATTCGTTTGGATTTTTATCACAGAAGTTTGTTTTGTATTTCAGACTTTGTCTCTTGAACATTTACCTACATAACCCTCAAAACTGCCCAGTCTGCTGATGGTTTACACCGTAAGTGCTCCCTTCATCTGCAGGACCCTGTAGCGCAAACTGCACTTGATTGTACCGCACCTCGCCCCAATAGATGATTTCAGTCTGGAAGCGTAACTCGTAGAGGTGTTTCTGCTCAGAGCTGGGCAAACGGACCTCGTGCTGTTTAACGTGCTTCCACGGCTGAAGGCCTTCTGTTTCACATCCTTCCACTGTGCTGATGTGACAGATTTGGAAGCTCCAATTGTTGAAGTTTCACGCGGAGCACACAGAGTATGCAGGCTGTGAGCTCTGTCCTCTGTGTGAAACCGCTGCTCACAGATTTGGGAACTATTTGCCATCTAAATGGAGACATGGGAGGGCCAGCTCTAGCTTTATCTCCAGTCAAATGGGCTGAATTACAAAGGGAAAAGCATCCGAATAGAAAAATCTTAGTTTTAACGTCTACAGACTTGAGCTGTAATAACCTTCTCACCACTGAGTTTCCCTTGTTGGTCTTTTCCAGGCGCCGTCAGCGATGTGGAAATGCAGGAGCATTACGATGAGTTCTTTGAGGTGAGCGACCTCTTTGTTCCAGAAGTCTCACGCTGCGACGTCACAGCCGCCTTATCGGCCGTTTGATCTCAGGGCTTTGTGGAATTTTCCAGTTTTAGTTTAGCTTATTTTGGAGCATGTTAAACAGCAGCAGTCTGTTTGAAGGGAAAGTCCGATTCAAATCTGCTCCAGATGTGGAGTCAGATAACTGATGTGTTGCTGTTTTGAACTGGCTGACATGTGACAGATATGTGACAAAGCCGTCAGACGAGCTTTCAGGTAAAAAACTTTTTATCCAGTTTGTGGTTTTTTGTGTCTTATTTCCTGATCAGGAGGTATTCACAGAGATGGAGGAGAAGTACGGAGAGGTGGAAGAGATGAACGTTTGTGATAACTTGGGGGACCACCTTGTGGGCAATGTCTATGTGAAGGTATGTTAAGCATCCCCGGGTTTCAGGGAGAGCGGACAGACCAACGGCGGCAAACGTTACATCACGTCCACTGCCCTCTGTCACATCCTTTCTGCATCGGTCCCCTTTGTGTAGTTTCGCCGCGAGGAGGATGCAGAGAAAGCAGTTATGGACTTGAACAACCGCTGGTTCAACGCCCAGCCCATCCACGCGGAGCTCTCCCCCGTCACTGACTTCAGGGAAGCCTGCTGCCGCCAGTATGAAATGGGGTGAGTGTCGGAGCACCTGCTCATGTGGCTGAAACATGATTTCCAAACCAAAGAAAAGGCTTATTTTGTTCCTGGGGTTTATTTTGTCAAAGCAAAAAGAGTTAGTTGGAAGTAAATAATTTCACTGGTCCCAGTGGGATGGGTACCTCCACTAAAGGTTTACTGCAACAAACAACACCTGTATTAATAAGTCCTTGCTTGCCAGCCATGCAGTTTTTTTTTTCAATGTGTGATAATCTTTTGAGCAAGCTCAGCAAAAAGTGAACACGTTCAAAGTTCAAATTGTCGCTGTAGCAAAATATATATATTTTTGTCAGAATTCTATCATGCAAGAAGTTTCAAAGTTAGACAAGGACACAATAAGATGAAATGGAAACATTTTCAAGCATTGAGCTTTCAGGTCATTTGTCCAGCAACACACTCCTGCCGGATGGCCACCACTGGTCAGAACGCAGCTGGATGCCTTTTGGATCGTGGGGGTTTCAGTCACACATCCAGATGTGACATGAACTCCAAACCTGGGGCCCTCCGGCCCTAAGACCGTGTCCTTACCGTGCTGTTAAGACAGCTCTCCAGGCACAGCGTCCTAACGAAGCATTTATCTCAACATTGTTTCCTCTTCAGAGGCAGCAGGCGTCATTTACAGCATTTAGATAATCCTTATCATGGACACTGTCATGGAAACAGTCTCAGCTTTGCCCATTTACAACCCACCTTCCAGCTTTTCCCAGTTCACTCAAACAAGCTCAAGTCGGTCACACTTCAGAAAGATGAAGCATTTTACGTCCCCTTCTTTTCAGTCCCAGGACAAGCCTTTGTTTACAGACAGCCCGATATCTGACTTGAATTGAAGCCGTGTGCTACACGTGAGCGCCTGAAGTGTGCAGGTACAGTCTGCCATGATCCAAAAGACAGAGGCGGCGCAAACCACGTCCTAAGCGCATTAATTCAGTGTGCGCTGTGATTACATAAGCTGTTCTTGAGGGGCTTTAATCAAAAATGTGCACTGAACGACTGGCTACTTTTAGACCTTTGTTCAGACACTAATTTAGTTGTGATCGGCCTTCTCCCCCTCCTGTCTCTGTGGCTGCCGTGAGACATTTTACAACGATGCAGAAAAGCCTACAGCTGAGCTGGAAGGGGGGGCAGATCAGAGACGTGTCTTATGTAAGTGTGAAAAGTTCAGTGATTTGATGTGAAAAGGGTGCCAACATTAGAATTCGGTTACCTTACTAACAAATGTAAGTAAAAGATTTGGTAAATAAATTAGCAATCTGATACAGAGTTAGAGGTATGCATTTCTTCACCTCTCTGTCCTCTGCATGCAGCAGGGTGCTGAGTTGGGAATAAAGCGTGCTGGCAGCCAGTGGGGCCAGGACAAAGCTTCGCTGTTCACTCTGTTTCAGGCTGGATTACCGGCCGGCCCAGAGTGCAGCTGGCCTGAATCAGCCGCTTTTGAGGAGCTGCCACGGCTCCATTTCACTGAGAGCTGGCAGTACCTCTACGGCTCAGGTTCAAGTGCCCTGATGGGGAAATATGGAGCTCAGAGATGAAGCTCCTCTGGGCCGAGTGCAGGTTGGCCTTCAAGCCACTGAAACCGTAGCAGCTGCATGGACTCTGTGTAAACTGCCCCGTTTTCATTTAGAAACAAAGATAAGCTCTGTGCGCCGCCGTAGGAGGAACTTTGCCATCCGGGCATTTATGAGCCCCTCAGTGATTTTCCATTGAGTCCCGAGCTGTCGGTGCGCCAGGGGCTGGGCGCCCTCAAAGAGCGGCGAGATAAAGATTAGGCGTTTTGCTTGGTTGGCTGGCATGTTCCTCCGCCCGTGTAACCAAGAACCAAGTTTTTTGTGGCAGGTTTCCATCAAATACAAGGGCAGCCAGTTTAACCCTTTTTATGCTGCTCTTCTGCAGAGAGTGCACCCGAGGGGGCTTCTGCAACTTCATGCACCTGAAGCCGATCTCGCGGGAGCTCCGCAGAGAGCTGTACGGGCGCCGCAGGAAAAGGTACAGACACACCCAGCCGCCATCAGCGTGTTCAGTTTTTTTTTTTTTCCATTGAACAAATCTCCTGTCCTTCTCTATCAGGCACCGCTCTCGCTCGCGCTCCAGGGAACGGCGCTCCCGCTCCAGGGATCGGCGACGGGACCGCGAAAGGCGGAGGTCGAGGGACCGAGAGCGCTCCGGAAGATTCTGAGAGGAGCCGAAACTGACCCAGCAACCAAATCCATCCCTCCTAACCCCAGCAGTGATGACAGTTATTTCCTTTTCCTTTTTTGTGAATTGTTAAAAGTGTTCTTTTCTTTTATTCCCTTTTTTAAGACAAGCTCGTGTCGCTTTCTCAATAAAAACAGATTTGTAATTCTGCACTGGCAGGACTTGCTTCCATGAACCTCTCTGGAGCTTTCGACTCTGTGTGCCCTAAAGCAGTCGTCACTATTTAACGGAGAGGTCCTGTTTCATGGCTTTTTGGGATGAATAGAATTGTTACCAAACCACTTTGCAATACTGATGTGTGCCTGACTGTATACAAAAACACAAAGTTTAAAATGTGTAGGTAATCTGGAGCTTGGAAATTTACGATGATGATGTTCCGGGCTGCTGGAGAGTGAGATGATTCATCAATCCAACTTAAAGCAGTGCTGATGACAATCGAGTGGGAATTGATAAGTAGTCTCATTGGGGTGATGGATGGGCGGGTTTAGCTGCTGCAGGCTCAGGAGCTTCTTGTCTTATCCGAGAAACCTGATGCACAGTGTGCCCCCAAAGCCAGGTCAAAATTGACGAAAAGAGCCAAAAAGAACTTGGATCTTTTTTCGATGACAATGACGGAGTATGGGGTAAAATCATTTACAATTTGATACTACAGGCCAAAGGTTACAAAGTAAAAACTTAAAGATTTAAGATGACAACAGCCTGTAAGTGATGAATAGGTCATTGATGACAAAGATGTTGACGCTTATAGGTGAATATCTAAATTCTATTTATCTTTAAGCTCTTAAATATTGTGGATGGAAGAGGAGTTGTACCTCCAGGCTTTTTACAAGTGAAAACTGGAAAAGTTTAGAACATTTTATTGGATTGACAGTCTATAATGGGGATTCATGTTGATCCCGGTCAGTTTTAAGTCCTGAGTGCTTGATCAACATTTCTGGCATAGACAGAGAGCCCAAAAGAAGTTCTCAGACTGTCACGTGCACCTGCGGGTGCGCGCTGCGTGTTTGGCCGTGATAAGGTAAACAGGTGGCGCAGACAACTTTAACTCAGACTCTTCCCAAAACCTTATGGAGAAATCTGAGCTCTGATTGGCGGGGCGCTCCAAACAAACGCCCCCGCCGTAGCCAATGAGCTCGCGGTCTGGCTGACGTCGCCTCCGTGAGGTACACGTGCGCAGCACGAAAAAACCGCTGGCGTCGTCTCGAGCGGCTCATTTCTCCAAGGCGGTAGTCTCGTCGCTCCTCCCGGACGGTGCTCTTCCAACGCTTTCAAGACAAGTCCAAGTCTCCAGGTGAGTGAAAATGGAGGAGAAAGGGAGCATTAGACCAAATAAAACCGCCATAAACCCAGAGTGAGGCGCCGGCCCGCCGCTCTGCGGCTCACGCTGAGCCCCCTCGGCAGCGTCCGGTGAGCTGATGCAATCGTGTCTCTGCGTTATCCGGACAGATGAGAGGTGTCTGCTCTCACCGTGACTCAATTCCCTCCTGTGTTCGGCATCTATTTACACGCGCTTAGCTTGGTTTGTTCTTCCAGTCAGATATTAGTAACCTAACGTGTTTGGCCTGTCTTTCTAGTAGATCATTTCTGTCTTGTTTGGACCGTATCCCCTTTTCTTATTCTTGAGAGCAGCGTTTTAATGCAAACAAAAGGTAATTGGTTTGAAAACTCTAGAACTGTTAAGCAAAAAAAAAAAGCCCAAGGTGACATTGATCCCATCAGCTGTCAGACCGGGTCTGTAAAAGGCAGCCAGAGGTTTGTGTTTTATTTGAAATTGTCTCTCAAAGCCTTTTTCTTCCAGTATTTTTTTTCCTCTGGAAAACATCTGGGGCCAGCCCACTCCAGTAATCCTTTAAAACTTAAATGGCAAAGGAAGTAAATAGATCTTAAAAGCTTAGATCTGCTAAATCAATTGAAAGTCTATTGGCTGACTTTTAGAGATGGCTCATTTTCTTCCTGCAGGTCATTTCCTTCACCGTGACTTGCCCATCTGGGGGTTTATTTGAAGTTTTTTGGGCTAGCAGGTCAGAATTTGGCCTCCGGATCAGTTCGGCCGTTCAGGTTTAAATAGTTATGACCAGCAGTCCTGCCGTTCACATTTGGCCAGCCTTTTGTTGGAACGTGTTGTGCTTTGAAAGCAGTTTTTACGGGGTCATTTACAAAAAAAGACAGATTAAAAAAAGGCACTTTTCTGTGCTTTCTGCACAGAGAGAGTTAAACCTGCAGAGCTGTGAACATACCTCAGGCGATTAGACATGAAGCAGATTAAAAATCCAAAACGTCTAATGAGGGATTTGTGGTTAACTTGGGGTTGATGTTGCCAGAGCGATCAGGTGGCCCTTCACTCAGAGGGGTCATTGGGTGTGGGGCTGATGGTTTGAGGGTGGTGTGTTTGAGAGGGGAGGGAGGGGGACTTTGCTCTTGCAAGCCTTTTTTCTCCCCCTGTAGTCTGGCTCAAGGCCGTGTGGTCCGTGCTCCAGGATCGTCTTGCCTCGTTGAACCCTGTAAGGCCGCCGCGTACCACATGCCCTTTCCCACCATGCCGGTTGTGGCCGCTGGGACCCTAATTAGCACTGCGAGGAGCAGTGGTCACAGGGTTCGAAGGAGAAGACAGGAAAGAGGCTTTAACACCTCTCTGCTGTCCTTCCAGCCGGAAGATAAAAGCCATGGCACCTTTATTTCAATTCTGAAATCCAGTGACTCTGCGAGTTTACAAAGTTTGTACGATGGGTCAGTAAAATGTTCCGGCGTATGTCGGGGTGGTTTTCTCTCCCACGCAGAGCTGTTTGCTCTGGGAGGTGCAGCCAGTAAGCTGTGTGAACGCCGTATGTGCTCACTGGGCTTCGACAGCTGGCCCCCTGTGTACCCTGCACATTAGTGGAGGTCCATGCACTCCCGTTTGAGCCTGCTCGAGAGGAGCCCTGCTGCCGCCGTGACGGGCCTGGCCATATAAATACACACGGGGGGGCATGTGGGAGGCTTTGCCGGGAGAGCGTGCGGCGCCGCGGACACATGGGGGACGGTGGCCGTGGCTGTGAGTGGCCCACCAGAGAGGAGGAGGCTGTTTGCACACAGTTGCATAAACAAAACAAAGTGACTGGACATCATGTTGCATTAGATATCCGTGTAATCAGCACCACAACTGATTAACCAGACTAACAATGTCCAGCTGTAAAGCCGAGCTCACATAAGGGTTATCTTTAAAATGCTTTTACATAATTCTGACTTAACGTTGACTTTCAACAGTAGTCAACCGAGTCGTTTTAGGGGACATCGTTAAAGCACAAAAGAATGCTCGGCGTACAGAAAATTGTCTCCTCAGCAGTGCTGTAGTTTCCCAAATCTGGAATTTTAATGGGCCCCCCCCCCAAAAAAATGTAATTCAGTCCTCTCATCAAATGCGTAAAAGCTCGGTAATTAAAATGATGCAATTTTTGCCTGAAGCATGATCAGCTTCCCCCGCCCCTCACAAAGTGAGGAAATCAAACCGTCACTTTTGTTAAATGTTTCTGCCCCTCATAGTGAGATGACTAAAGGGGAACTGCGTGGGAGGAGGAGAACAGTAATCCCTGATGTGACTCAGCATTATTAGGAGGGAGGAGCGGTTCATTATTTCCTTTAAACCGACTTTGCTTTCAAGTGGTGTTTTCTCAAAGTAGGGAAAAGGTTTAATTCAGTTTGTCAGTGAGTTAACTTGATTGCAACACAGTACGCTCTTTTTTTTTTTTTTCTGGTGGTGAATTTGGCTGTTGTATTTGGAGTCTCTAATCTTTGTAGGTGTGTTTTTGCATTTTTCTTTAGCACCTGAAAAGCCTCCAGTGAAAGAGCAAGTTCAGCTGTCCTGACATGCCAGGACGCTCTTATCGTTTTCATGTTAAGGCACTTATCTGGAAGATAAAAGTGTTGTTCAGGTTTATATAATCATTCTTCCTGTTTTCCTCCTCAGGGTAAGCCATGCCTTCTGTTCCCTCGTCCAAAGAAACTCCCGTCAAAGGCTCCGTGTGCCCCCACATTGCCAAACTGCACCACACCAACGGAGAGGCCAAACTTCGGGAGGGCTCTTTCCCCATAAATGGGGTTGACAAGCTGACCTTGGTGGTGAACTCGGAGGAGTCCAGCAGAACCATTCAGATAGACAAAAAGAGCACCAGTCCCGAGAGGAAATGGATCCGGCCCGACCTCCCCAGCCGCTGCAAGTGGAGCCTGGGCGCCTCAAAAGCCGACTCGCCTCATCCACAGGTCCAAAGGTGAGCCCGGGTCTCCTCACCCCCCTGTGTGGGAACCAATGTGGTGCCTGAAATGTGCGTGTTCCCCCACGCTGAGGCCGCTCTCTCCTCCAGGATCGTCCCTCAGCCCATCCTCCCGAACGTCCTGCAGAGGATCGGCGACACTCCCATGGTGCGCATCAACAAGATCCCAAAAGCGTTTGGACTCAAGTGCGAAATATGTGAGTAACTCACCCCCCTGGGGGAGACTCATTCCCTAAAACAGACGGAAGGTGTGACGGTCGGCTGTTTCATTCAGGATTTATTACTTGTCAACTCAAAGGACACTTTTATTGTCGAGTCGTCACCTGTCGAGCAGGTTTTAAATGTGACGTGTGTGTGTGTGTGTGTGTGTGTGTAGTGGCAAAATGTGAGTATTTCAACGCTGGAGGCAGCGTGAAGGACCGGATCAGCCTGCGGATGGTGGAGGACGCAGAGAGGGCTGGAATTCTCAAACCCGGAGACACCATTATCGAGCCCACATCTGGAAACACCGGTAACTCAGTCCACCCGCTCAGACCTTCAAAGCCGTGTCGAAGTTGTGTTATTCTGAAAAGGGCTTCAGAGCGAGGGTGTTGAGGCGTCTGCTGATGTTGCCTGTTCAGGGATCGGACTGGCTCTGGCTGCCGCTGTCAAAGGCTACCGCTGCATCATCGTCATGCCCGAGAAGATGAGCATGGAGAAGGTGAGTCCTGTGAAACGACAGGTCCCGTGTGTCCGTCCTGGCGTGGAGTGTTTCCTCCACTTTTTACAGACGAGGCTTCCCCGAACCAGTAGAACCTGAGGCTTAATGTCATTTTAATGGATTTTGATTTAATATTATAGACTTTGAGCCTCTGCTGTTTTCGGTTTGGCTGCACGTTCACCACTAGGTGGCACTGAAAGCCACACAGGGTTTTCTGAGTCGTTCCCCTGATTCTTAGTCAACGGTGTTTTTCTTTGCCCTGACATGAGTCTGGTTAAAACCCCCTCCCCGCTCTGGTGCTGCCCCCTTGCAGGTGGACGTCCTGAGGGCTCTGGGAGCCGAGATCGTCCGTACTCCCACCAGCGCTCGCTTCGATTCGCCCGAGTCTCACGTGGGCGTGGCGTGGCGCCTCAAGAACGAGATCCCCAACTCGCACATCCTGGACCAGTACCGCAACCCCAGCAACCCTCTGGCTCACTACGACACCACGGCCGAGGAGATCCTGGAGCAGTGCGATGGTACGGAGGGCACGGAGCCGCTGCCCAGCAGGAGGGTCCCCCCCCTTTTAGGTGCTCACACTCTGGACTCTGTTTCCCGCAGGAAAAGTGGACATGCTGGTGGCTGGAGCCGGCACAGGCGGAACCATCACCGGCATTGCCCGCAAGCTGAAGGAAAGATGCCCAGACATCAAAGTAAGCCACTCTGTGACGCATCTGGAGGGTGGTGTGTTTTTCTGACCCGCCAACCTCAGACTGGCTGTCCTGCCCTCATTCTGCTCGACGGTCACTCGCCTTTTCGTCCCACTCGCAGATTGTCGGCGTCGACCCAGAAGGCTCCATCCTGGCTGAGCCCGACCATCTGAACAAGACCGACAAGACCCAGTACGAGGTGGAGGGGATTGGGTACGACTTCATCCCGACTGTGCTGGACCGATCTGTGAGTTCTTTAGAAAAAGACAACAACAATGTGTTGCTTTCTTTGTCGCCAAGTGGAACGAATGCGTCTTCATTCGTTCATTCCAGGTTGTGGATGCCTGGTACAAGTCCAACGACGAGGAGTCTTTCAACATGTCCCGTATGCTGATCCGGGAGGAGGGCCTGCTGTGCGGTGCGTCAACACATTTCTGCTCCACGTGTCGAGGCACAGCCACGCGGTCGCACTTCCTTTTGGGCATTTGTTAAAAGCGCTTCTGTTTTTGTCTTGTTTTTTTGCTCTTTGGCGCAACAGGAGGCAGCTCCGGGACGGCCATGGCGGCAGCTGTGAATGTGGCCAAAGAGCTGAAAGAGGGCCAGCGCTGCGTGGTCATCCTGCCAGACTCCATCCGTAACTACATGTGAGAGGCCCCGGAATGTGTCTGAACCCGTTTCCGCCCAGCACGGAAATGCTGAAAGCCGTTTTCCCTCCTCTCCAGGTCAAAGTTTTTGAGCGATAAGTGGATGGTCCAGAAGGGCTTCCTCAGCGAGGAGGACCTGATGGTGAAGAAGCCGTGGTATGTGATGAAAACCTGTCTCCACCAAAGATGGCAGCCCGTCGCTGCTCCCGTCCGAGCGTCGCCGTAAAACCGTGTCTCTCACAGGTGGTGGAACTTGAAGCTGCAGGGCTTGAACCTGTCGGCCCCTCTCACCGTTCTGCCCACCGTCACCTGCCAGAAGACCATTAAAATCCTCAAGGAGAAGGGCTTCGACCAGGCTCCGGTGGTGGACGAGGCGGGGTGAGGCTCTGCTCCCAGGATCCAGCTGGGATGTTTTTAGTGTTGCTGTTTTTTTTTCTTCCCGTGTTCATAGAATTCAATGCTTGTCTTCACTTGACCCTCTGCATGTGTGCGTTTGCAGGTTAATCCTGGGAATGGTGACTTTGGGAAACATGTTGTCATCGATCCTCGCCGGAAAGATCAAGCTGTCCGACCCCGTCAGCAAAGTCCTGTACAAGCAGTTCAAACAGGTCAGAAGATGCAGAACTGATCAGTTCATTCTTTGATGGATTGAAAGAAAAATGTGGCGTTTTGATTGGCTGACAGAGGCAGCCAATGAAGGGGAAGGGCCTCCAGGTAAAAGGGATTCAAAACAGCGGGGCTAAAAACCAGACATGCAGGCTAACAAAGAATGTCTGTGAGGGCTCAGGAGAGATTTAGAAGAACGTGTATGTGTGTGTCCCAACAGTTAAACTTGTTGGGAATTTGCATGGTCTCCCTGTGTCTGCGGGGGTTTCTGGGGACTTCCTCCCGCCACCCATTAACGTGCAAGCTAGGTTAACTAGATCTGTGTTATTCCTGTGATGTGATGCCCACTCACCAGGTTCACTCATTCTAACTTTTACTTTTGGTGTTAGTAGATTGTTGAGCACTTTCTCTCATTCTCAGATCCGTCTGACTGACAACTTGGGAAAGTTATCCCGCATTCTGGAGACCGACCACTTTGCCCTCGTGGTGCACGAACAGATCCAGTGTAAGTCAGAGAGGGGACACGTTTGATGTTCTTCACACTATTACTTTCTTTAGCTTTCGTCATATTTGAGCTAATCTTTGAATTGTTTTAGTTTTCCTGTTTTTTTCCGTTGCGTCTCTCACCTGCTTACCATTGATCCCTGTTGCATCAGGCTCTCTGTCACACCCACATTTGTAATGGCAACATTGGTCGAGCTCAGTGGGTCAACTTACCACTGATGATTTTCATTCGCGTCAGAGTCCAGCCGCAGGACGAGCAGAGATGGGCTGACCCCTTTCTGGAGCTTGCGCTGCTGCTTGTTGTGTGTGTTTGTTTTGCGTCATTGGCCAAAGTCAAGGTTATCTGGCTTTTTTATCTGTTTGTTTGTTTTCAGAACTTTTCCACATCACAGTAGTCCTGGGTTATCAAAGTTTTCCTTTTTATATATATATATATAATTTAAAATGAGTAGAAATGCTTTTGTTTGGGAGTGTCACACTGCCCCCATGTGACCCAAAAAAGACATTTTGATCATCCAAACGCCTGGTTTGACGTGTTCTCTCTTTGTGTCCCTTTAGACCTGACGGACGGCTCCCCCACACTGAGGCAGATGGTTTTCGGCGTGGTGACGGCTGTCGACCTGCTGAATTTCGTCACAGGCCGGCAAAGGGAACGTTCCATGTCAGAGTCCACCGACGAGCTGTGATCTGGGTGCTGAGACAGCAGAACTTTGTGCACAATGTCAGACGATGACAGCTTAAGTAAGAATGTCTTAAAAGTAAAGAAAGAAAATGTGGTGTTATTTTTATGTTTTGGGTTGAGGTTTGTTCTTCTTTACTGGTTGAAAATATTGATTAACTTTTCTTGTTTTAAACTTGAATCTTATGCCATGCTACTACCACAGCTTTTTTTTAGGTTTGCATACTATTTAAATCGGGTAATTATTGTTGTATGTATTTGTAGAGCTGAAAGCAATGTTTTTGCTAAGTTTGTAATTTTTCGATAGCTTTTAGTTTTCAGGATTGAGTAGAGGCATTTGTGTAGCTGCAATTGTTCAAAAAAACAAACAGATTATATCTGTTAAATTTTGTATTCAACATAAGAAATAAGAAACCAAATGGTATAAAGGCTTCATTGATGTAAATTATGGTGAGAACTGCTGTATAAAGGCTTATTTTGTCAGTGATGCTTAATGTATGATTTTCTTTTCTTCTTTTGATCAGACAGTTATTAATTTCCTCTTCTGTTCCAACACAAAGCCTGTGATGTAACGGATGAGAGGTAATTTGATCTTAGATGCAGTGCGGAGGAAACATTTTGTATTGCTATTTTCTTCAAGGAATGTATGACTAAATAAAAATGAAAGAATTCCTTTGTCTTTTTGGTGTTTTTTGTGATTACATGAATCATAAAGTTGCTTTTGTTTAAAAACTTAGAAAAATCCAGATATTTTAACTTTCCTCTTCACTTCCTATTGGTGATCCAGATTGACTGTAACTGGCAGTTTTTGTTCTTGGATCAAAATGGAGCTCAATGATAAATCGAAGGGGTTCAAAGAAGATCAAACACATGGCTGTACAATTTCTAAATGTCCATTTATAGAAACATACATTCTTGTCAAGATTTTTTTTGCTGATGCAACATCAGGAGGTTGATGTTACAGAAAAGAAAAAAAAACACTGCAACTGCAGAGGTAAATGTGTTGCTCCCTAGAGTTACTCAACAAATGAGCTCATATGTGAAGAAAGTAAATCACATTCGCTCATACCGTTTGGACATTTCTAAGTAAAAACTTTAATAATGCATCAGGTTAGTTTTTGGAGACACTAAGGGAGCATCAGTGGTATTGCACTTTCAACTTTGTCTCTCCATGGTTCTAAGAGAACTTCACAACCAGTCCCTCCTTGTCTCAACTTGCCATAAAAAATAGGGCTAAGTAATTTCACATGTTGTGTACCCCACACAGAAACGTAAAACAATTCAGCTTAATATGACCCCTGGGTCATCTAAAACCCTTATAAAAATGATGTATAGCCACACACAAAAAGCATTCAAATGCAGTGACATCAAATATGCCAAAGCATAGAGAAAAAATGGATTTAGTCTGTTTTTAAACGGATGACAGCTATTCTGCTGGAGCTGATAGTAGTAAAGATTGTGTCCGCAATTTTCATTTTTTTAGAAATTCATTAAAATTAGGATGTTATCTCTTAAATATGAAAATACGTGAAGCAAAAAATCAATAAATTAGTAACTATACGTAAAGCACCGTGTTTGTGTGTGACATGTGGTTTGTGGTACATGTAATGTCTTCGGGAGAACACCGTATGGCGGGTATTGATTTGGAGTCCCAGAAAACTCGCGACTCCGCCTCAACTAGCTCTCCTCTGCGTGCTATGGTGTCGTAAAGGAGCGCACCCCTCAACATTAGCGGCATCCAATCAGCACCGACAATGGTGGAGAATGTATGTGTTGTGTGGTAGCTGCTACGAGCGAGGCTAGGTAGGCAGTATGGCGGAGGAGAGCATTGCGAACGAGTTAGAGGGGGTAGAAAATCAATTACACAGTCTTTTAAGCCGCTGCTCAGGTGACGAATTCCGAATCGACAGCGAACTATTCTGTTCTGACTTTTGCAAGGTATGGAGGCGTACCTTAAGTTTGTGCCAGGCTTGTTGCCAAAGATAATAGCATATATGTTAGCCGACTCCCCTCCCCCAGAACGGGCATTTACACGGCTAGCATTAGCAGGACAGCTCGTTAGCATGAAGTCCACTAGTCGTAGTACAAACAACTATATCAATGTGCATAACATTCTTTAGACAGTGTGATTGATAGCCCGTAGGCATGTGCAGTTTGTTATGTACAAAGGTTTCAGTCAGGTAGTCGGTCGTAGTTTTACAGAAAGGTCTCAGTGTTTAACTTGAATGCTAAGGCGGCTAGTTCGTAGTTTTACAGAAATGTCTCAATGTTTAACTTGACTGTTAAGGGGGGTAGTTTTTTTAGTTAGCTAAAAAGACCTAAATGTATCAATTACGTTTGCTGTATGGTACGCTACATTTTTACCAAACCGTCGACGTGTTTATCTCACATGCGACACGTTTAGCATTCTGTATTCTGTGGATAGAATAACAGAACCACAGAAATATTTCATTTCTCTTTGCACATCAAGTTATGCTGAATGTTGCACCTTTTTTTGTTTTTGTTTTCATGTTTTCTTAACTTAATTGTAATGGCATCTCTTATTAGGCGACCTGCTGGCCTGGAACTCGAAAAATGACTTCCTCAACGTTTCTGGGATGTCTTAAAAACTTGGGGTTTAAGTCTAACGAGTGTTGCTTGTACCCTCTTAATGCATGACGCCACTTTTGGGAGAAGTACACTAAACAGCTGTTTAGGGAGATTTGAAGTTAAACCCATTGAGATATAGATTTTGTTGCAAGGATAAATAGATGTTAGTAAGGCATTGCACAGGACTAAAACCTGATCAAATAATTAACCCCAAGCATTTGTTTCTTAGTTGTGACAGGCCCAGTCAGATCTATGATATAATGGTGAAAAATTACATTTTTTAAAAAGATTTTTTTGGCAGAAATAGAGGACTTGCTCCTGTAATTTTAAGACTGCAGTCCTGCCAGATTCTAATCCAAACTTTAAATTGTTGTGTGATTTTGTCTGACTTTTTTCTGTCTTACCTTGTCTTTCGCTGCAGCTGGTGGAGGAGTTTACCTCCCACTGGCAGGTGCCATCGCCCCAGCTCAGGATCCTTGAGATAGCTCTCTGCTATTTTGCTCAAGCCTCAACCTTGTTCTCATCAAACTGTGATCATGTGCACCAAACAGTCAGTAGACTGGCTTTGTAAGTACAAAGAGTGGGTTTGGCTTTTGAAAAGTTGCCTCACTTTTTTCTTACTGCTGTGAAAATGCTCAAAATTACATGGGTATTTTGTGTTTATTCTGCACACTCTGCCTTTTAGGTCCTTAGATACGCCAGTTCTGATTTTTGTTAAACCAACAAAACAGTGTTTTGAATTCAGAATAGATATCTTTCCTCAAAGAGATCCTTGCATGTAGTGTTACTTTGCAGACTATAATCATCAGAACCTGTTTTGTGTTAATCTGGTGGTGGCTGCCCGTGTATGCTGTGTTCTCCTCACTAACAGAGTGAAAGTATGTGGTTCCTGCTTGTTTAGTCATATTCCACATTGAATAGTTTTAAAATGATTTGCTATTGGAATTCAGAGTTTCTGTTTTTGTTTGCACAGTCGGTGCGGGTGAGATGTGATCTCGCAGTTTGATCTCATTTTAAGAGTGTTTTTTTTGTTGTCTGTCCGGTGGTTGACGGCAACACATTGTGCCACCTAACTGGATCTCTCGACTTTTAGTGGGAATCCAGCCAGACATGGTTGCTTGAGAGCGAAGATAAGGAGCTTAATCTATTTACTTCCTTAATGTTCACTGGCCATTTAGCTTTGTGACGGTTGATTTCGGTGGCTGCTTCCAGCCTCTGCTGATCTCCGTGGGGGCAAAAGAGGACTCCAGTATTATTAAGTCTCATAAATGTCATGCAAAGCCCTAGAGATCGCTGTAGCTGGAGATGGTGGGTGAGGATTTGACGTTGAAAGCTAACCTTTACGTCACTTGTTTGCTCTTCATTGTCAGGATTGTTGACATGTTGACAAATGAAATTACGTAGAAAAAGCACATTTTAACACATCTGACTAAAGACATTATTTAGAAAGAACACACAAAAAACAATAACATTACAGATGACTCACTTTAAGCATTTTGTAGTTCACCCCTTACACTCGGAATATTCTGGGTAACTTTTATCGACCTTAAATCTTATTGTGCTTGTTGGATTACGAATGCGTGTTGGCGAGCCAGGGAGAAGGCTGGCATTCTGCCAGTTGTTGACCCTATTCCATCTGTTATGGCGTCAATCCTGCGGCTTCCCCCACTTTTGCAATTAGCTGCATTCCTCAGGCTCTTAACTACAGTAATTTTCTGAGGATACAAAAAAAATAACTGCGAACAGCCACTTTTTAATGTTAGTGTTCTTTTTGAAAATGTTCTTCTGATCTTGTCCAGGAGTGTTTTTGAGTTGCTGCTGTTCTTTGACCAGAGGGACTTTCACCAGGAGCCACTGAAACATTTCACTGCCACATTCCATGTGAGAACCAAGTTCAGATTATCTTCCACAAATGTTTGGTATTCTTGCTGGTTTTGGAGAGGTTGTGCCAAAACTTCCACATGGAGGCTTAGACCAGTTAGTCCTAAATTATTATTCTTGTTTTTTCCATGAAGACTTTTCTTCTTGTGATTCATTGGAAAAGCAAACATTTTTATTAGTGATTTTGCTTTTTTTTTGTTTAGTCTTTTTTGTTCAAGATGTTTCTTATTTTGTTGGATCACAATTATATTAACACTCTTCTGCTCATGCTCTTCCAGGAATGCTATTTGGTCCTTGCAAAGTATCATAATGTTCACCTACTTCAGATGGAGAGCTTGGTTCAGGGCGGTGGGCCATGGGCTAGCCCAGCCTTACAGGCAATTCTCAGCGAGTCCAGTTTACCTCAGACCGAAGGTCAGTGACAAAGAAACACACTGATTTTGGAAAGTTGAAAGTGGAATTCCTTTTCCATCACGGTCCTATTGAAAATGGTGTGTTGTCAGTTGGTATTCATGCGTGAATATAAACAGAAATGACATATGTCTCTTGCTCTGCCTTCTTTCAGTGGATGATTACGTCAGCTCTGAGCTACCGGTGTTCCTTGAACTTAGGGTGCGTTACCTTTTATCGTGTGGATATACCAATGAGGCCGTGGCATTGGCCCGAAGTTGCTTCCGGCATCCCGTTGCAGGAAAAAACCTGTTCATCCTCCAGGTCTACCTCTCGTGGCTCTGCAGATCTTCACAGCACGAACAGCTACGTAAAGAGGTTGGTGGATGGTGACAGGTTTAGGTACATATCCTGTTACTTTAGCTGCTGCCTAACCTCCACTCTCATGTTTAGGTGGCTGGCATTAATGGTAAAGATGCAGTACACATCATCTGTAGCTTGGAGTGTGAGGAAAAGGATGAGTTTCTGTTAGCCCTCAGCTCAGCCTTCCTGTCAGAGCAGCTCCAACGGGGAGACATGTACCGTTTGTGGTAAGTTGACGTCATTTGATGACAATGTTTTTGGAAAAGGAGTTTTTACATCAAATACGGCAAATATAGCGTCATGAGCAACAGTTACTCCCCTTGTTACATGAGTAAAGGCCTTTCTTTTTCTGGTCAGCGACCTTGTCCTCGTGTGGGCGAGTCTTCACAGACGTCTGAGTACGACCAAGCAGACTCTATTAAGGGAGTGCCATCAGCTGATGCAGTCAACCACAAATGTCAAATCAATCTTCCCATTCATAAGAGCTATACTTCAAGAGGTAAGGATACTTTTGTACATTGCAACAAGGCTCAGACTATTTGACTGAAGATGTTTTGTTTCAATGGAGCATTTATTTTCTTTGTATCTCACCAGATGGGTGAAGAGGGTATCCAGTTCTGTGTGGAGCTCTGTGCTAACGCACTGCAGTCGTGTCTACCCTGCGATGTCCTCACTAAGTCCCTCATCTACAAAACAATTGCCGGCCTGCTGCCCGATGATCTGGAAGTTTGTCGGGCCTGCGCTCTTCTTGTCTTCTTCTTGGAACAGACTGTTGAATCCTATAAGATAGTGTACCTTCTTTACATGCACCCTGACCAAGAGTATCACATGGATGACAGCCCAATCAAAAATAATGTTCGCTTTGAAACCTTGCAGGTACGGCACCTTCTTGATTCTCATAATGATGGGAGAAACATGTAAAGCAGCAAAGACCGTTTGAGCAAAAGAGAAATTCTTGCCGTTACTCAAAAACTTAGCGTCACCCCTCTGTTTATTTTTTCTTTGCTTGTGCTTCTTTAGTCCTCTCAGAACCTATAAGTTTTGTTTGTAGCTATTTTTCTGACAACAGTTCAAATAAGGGTGTGAGAGACTGTGAATGTACATGTTAAAGGGTCCAACTGTTAAGCATGAAGACATTAACACCACGCTCTGTATTTTCAGGTCCTGAAGAAGGATCTCTACTTTGATCCAGAGTTGTGGAACCTCATTGCACTGCGGACCAACTGTTTAAAACTGATGAGTGAAAAAGTGGTTAGTACAGCTCTTGAAGAGATCATGGAGGACAAATGGATTTCCAAGTATTTCACCAAAGAGCCCACTCTCCCATCAAGTCGATCAGCATGTCGCAGAGGAAATAGAAGAGAACTTAATGCTGCAGCTAAGAGGCGGCATCAAAAGGAGGAGAGTGAGACAGCATCCAAAAGGCTTAAGATGGGCATCGATAGGAAACGGAAAAACGATCATGCTGTAAGGAAGAAAGGCAACCAGGGTTTCAGGGATTCCTCCTCTGGACCTTTAAGGCGCTCGTTTTGGCAACTGGACAGAATCCACAGCAATGTAGCCCAAAGGTTTGAGGAACATAGACGCACCACAAGGCTCTCGGAGAAGAATCCACCAAAGCGGAGGATTAGAAAACCCAAGTGGCTCTTAGAAGATTCAGGTACTCTTGAAGAAAACGTTCCAGTGAAGATCAAAAAGAATGGATTGAAACGAGCAAAGCATTTTCGATCGCGCGTAATCAAGCGATCTGAAACGGGTCCAATCAAAAACAATTCAAAACTCAAACCTTTAGCAAACTCTCATTTAAAGTCGAGGGAAAACGACAAGCGCCAGAATGGTTTTTCAGTGAACTGTCCTGTACCATCCAGCCCCCCGCAAATCATTCTGGAGCTTTCCCTACCGGACAATGAACTTATGGATACTTTTACTGAAGATGCATGCAGCAGAAAAAGAGGTTTTCCTCAAGTGCTTCTTTACAAACCAATGGTAAAGCTTCCTGATAATTCACAACCTGCTAAGACTGTGCACCGCAAAGAGGTGGTTCTCAGAGCACGGGATGAAACCATGTTTATCCAACAGATACACTGTTATACCCGCAGACAGAAAGGAAAAGGCAGCGCAATGAATGTTCAAGGCTCAGTTTCAACAATTACACGTTCTTCTGTGCAAGGAAGCCCTCCTAAGGATCATTGTCAAAAGACAAAACTTGAGGAGAAAGCTGGAGCCGTCTCTCAGACACGAGAAGCTGCTCCGTTATCTAGATTTTCAGACAAAATCCTTAAAGCTCAAAATACAAAGACTCTGTCAAGAAGAACGTCCTCTGCAAGAAAACTTTCACAAAGGTCTGCTGCTGAGATTAAAGTCATGCCAAACGGGACCGAAGCAGACGATGTGACAAATTTCCCAGATTCAGGTAGGATCCCAGAAGCTAAACGTTTAGAAGTCACACATAGCAGTACTTATGCAAGAGATGATTCTGAAAACCTTTCTGCTGAGCAATCACAGATTTTAGCAGCAGCAGAAGTGAACGAAGACGTGAATTTGAACCAGGCCCCCGCTCCTCAAACTGCTCCGTTGGCTCGCGAGCCCCCGGAGGAGCCTGCCGTTGAGATGAAAGTAACTATTGCTTCACAGTCTTCAGTTTTAGATAAAGTCTCAAAGAATTCAACGGTAGAAGACCTTTCTAAAGCCCAAGTTTCACAGACAGTCAGGACAAAGAGGAAAGCTTCGGGGGAAACCCATCCAGGACCCATAAATGCCAATGTGTCCCACACAGAATCTCCGGATTTCATTTCCTCGCACCCACAAGACTTTGTAGTCAGAAGTGGGGACCAACAACCCAAACCTCTGCCTGCTCAGGGTGAAGATGGCAAAGGCTGTGACACAGTCAGAAGCAGTGAATCCGCAATGGAAGTCACAGAGGGTTTGCCTGGAAATGCAAAAGGACATTTGTCTTGCAAAAATGAAACAAGCCCTACACAAAGTAAGCCATGTGAAACAGAAACCTCTCATATTCCTACTGAAGCGGGCGGTTTGTGTGACATATCTGCTCTGACGTTGGTGACAGAAATGGTGACTGAACTTACACCTGAGCAGCTTGCTCGGGATCAAGAGAGCAGCATGCTTCCATCTCCAGGAAACAGTGTTTTCAAAGATTTAAAAGGTATAAGTAGCCCCAAAGGTCTTCCTAAAATTCGGACTATCTCTAGCTGCTCCGCACCTGAGGAGGCAGACTCTTCGGTCAGCGGTCAAAGGACGAAAGGGAGGGCGAGACCCCTAGATAATTCAGATATGCCTGAAAATAGTGAGCCTATGGAAACTGTGCCGGAAACAGAGGAGTCCAAGTTGGAGTTTTGTTGTACCTTCTGCAACAAAGTCTTTAAAGGAAGTCGTGTTGTAGCACACGCAATGTTCCATTTTCGTAAAGACGAGTGTATGTTTTGTGGGGTGATGTTCAGAGATGACCTTTTGGCCATGATGCACATGTCCGATCATATTGAAAAGCTGAAAAGGAGCAAAGAGACTCAAACTTCTAACAAAGAGCACGAAGCCTCTGACTCCAAAGATACCTGCACGCATAAAAACTCTGCCAAAGCAAATACCACAAGCATGACTCCTGGTTGCAGAAGTAGAAGGAAGCTTAGGAAATCGTCTGTCTGTGCTGACACGATGAGCACACCAGACGTAAGCCCGTCTGAATCCAGAACATTAAGATCTAAAGACCGGGAAGGTAGTGCCACATCTTTAAATGAAAAACAAAACCCAGCGAAGGCCAAAACTGTTGCACACAGGGTGAATGGTCACATTGGCAAAAAAGAATCAGCGAAACTGAGAAAAGACTCAAACCCTAAGCAGGAAACTCAACAGCAGGATTTGAGAGACAGTAAAGATGTAGAGATGAACTCTTCCCCATCAGCGCCGGCAGACAAAGGCTTTGTCTGTTCCAAAGACGACACAAAGAAAAAGACTGGATCTCAACACGGTCTGAAAACAGCCTCAAAACAAAAAGAGGGGAAAACTGCAGAGCCACCTGAGAGTGTTTCCTGCCCATTGGATGGATGCTCCTGGTTTCAAGACCTGTCGAAGAACAGAGTGGCTCTCCTGTACCACGCTCTCGACGATCACTACGGTGAAGTCGAGCCTTTAGAACTGGCATTCCGTGTCGGAAACAGTAAATGCAGTATTTGTATGAGAGTTTTGATGAGCTTTGAACACTTCCGGCACCATGTTGAACGACACCGACTCACGCCACGCCATCCTTGTCTTCACCGGGGGTGTACGGCCAGGTTCAAAACCGGAATGGAAATGAGACGCCACTCCAGGAAGCATAGCCCGCTGCAGGCCACATGTTGCCTTCCTGGTTGTTCCCAGCTGTTTATTTGTCTTTGGGCACTTAACCTTCACGAAAGGGACCACTATACTTCTAAGTCTGCTAAACCCCACGACAACACGGATATACAGGCAGGTGACAAATCCTGTAAAACCCCAGTTGGGAAGAATCAGCAGAGTTCAGAAGACTTTAGTGTGCCCACAGCTGAGAAAAGGACAGAGGGTGCAAAGGCTGCACGCCCGTTCAAAAATCAAAAGCGGCTGAGAAAAAAAGTCACGGCTCCTCTCTCGGCATACACATTTGTCATTAAAAAGGAGTCGAAAGGGAGAGCTACGAGCAAGGATTCACACAAGTTAAAGAATGTGTCTAAAAAGGACACATTTTCACAACCTGCCGTTTCTAATGTTGAATTAAGGCAAACCTTAAGGAAAGCCCAAGTAAAGAATCCAACTCCAGCTGCTAGCGGGGCGCGTAGAGTTATTTCGTCCTCGTTGCTGAAGCACAACAGGAGAAAGGATCAAAACCTGAAGCGAAAGCAGTCCAAAGGGCACATGAAAGGTTTAAAAAGAAAAGGCCGCCCCCCAAAGTCGAACAGACCTGGGCATGATGAGAACACATCTGATCAAAAGCGTCCTCCTTCAGAAATCAAGATTGTGACAAGTAACAAGATAAAAGTGGAAAAAGAGAAGACTCTGCAGCTCAAAGATGAAAGCAAATCCGCAACCAAATCAAAGGATGAGTCAGAGATTAAGATCCCAGAGGGCCGGCAGATTACAAGGAATCAAGAACAAAATGTACCTTCACCTACCAGATTCAAACTTTCAAGACCATCTGAACTTAAAACACAGAAGAAAAATAGCAAAACAGAGATGAAACTGCATAAGATAAAAAATCATCACATGCCTTCAGACAGCCGCAAGCCCACGAAGCACAAGGAAAAGAGCAAAAAGGCCACAAGGAAAGAAAGTCATAAGCAGGAAGGATCTGCAGAGCAACAAGTTGAGAGCAGAGGAGCAACGATGGAAGGTTTAGATGACGGGGGGGAGTCTGAAAGGGAAAACACCAGTTCAACCCAAAGTGATTCAGGTAACTGTGTGCTCTCCATCCCGCCTGAGGTTTCAGATGTGCCACCCACCTCAGAGCAAACGGACCAGGAGCCCATCGTCGCAAAAGAAGGGAAGGATCGGGCCGGCAAGGCGAAGACGTCCAAAAAGTCTGCAAAGCTCCAACATCAGCTGCAACGTGAGGATGAGGCCACAGAAGAGAGGGTTGCTGGTGCAGAGGAAGGGGCAAGCAAAGGGCTCCTCGGCTCAGCTGCGCCCACGCCAGCAGACATTTTAAACTGTCCTTCCAGCAGCCCCGAAGACGACAAGCAGGAGGTACATCAAAAGGAGAAATCCAAACTAACCAAGGCGGCAGAAGTTGTTGTAACAAGTAAGAAGCTCAAAGCTAAAACAAAAAAGGCTGTAAAAAAGAAACACGAAGACCACCAGTCATCGCTGACCAAGCCTGTAAAGTCTGCTGACGTCCAGCCAGAACCAGAGAAGAGCTCTGCAGTCGTGGGGGGAGGAGCTCCAGCAGAGGCGACGCCGTCGGAAACTGCCGGCTGCTCTCTGACGGTCAACGGACAGGAACCAGGAGAAGACCCGACCTCCGCCGCGTCCAAGGAGTCCCCCGGGGAGTACAGGAAGAGGCCGTATATGCGTCCGCCGCCCACGGCCTATCTGGACGAGAAGTTCATCACCATGCCAAAGCGGAGGAAGGAGACGGCGGCGCCTTTGCCTTCACATGGCGGCGCCCCTCCTGGCCAGGCGTGTGCGGCAGAGGCTCTGCAGAGGCGGCGATGCGCAAAGTGCTTTGCTACTTTCAGCTGTGCTGAGGAGCTGCAAAGCCATCTCCAGCTCCAGAAGTGCTCCAACCTGTTTGGATTCGACTCTGACGACGAGGGTGAGTGTGCCGCCCCTGGAGGCAGATCCAGATCTAGTTTCCAGGGGCAGCTGGACAGTATGTGAACCAGTTTTAATGGTACAAATAGTCCCCCAGGGCCAGGGAGAGCTCCATCCAGACGGACAGGTTCAATTCCCGGAAGCTTTAAAATCCATGCATGCGGCCCTCGGCTAAAGGCTGGTATAACATTTTGTGCTGATGTGAGGAAGCAATCATCATGGTGGATAATGTAACCTGAGCTCATTGTCATATCATTATTTTGTTGTGTTTCAGGCAACGGTTGAAGTTCTTCAATCAAGTGAAGTGAGTTTTTGGATGCCGAACAAACAGCCGGCGGATGGATCTTACCTCGGCACGTCTCTGGATCGCTTGTTCATTTCTCTGGGCAAAAAAGTGGATCTGTATCTGCAGACAACTGACAGTAACCAGACCAGGCTGCAGTTTCTGCCTGCCTGTGGCTCTCGAGTGAGAAGAACACACGACACGTTCCTCCCTTTTGACAGAAAAGACCCTTACTGAACTGAACTGGTGGGTTAGTTTGAGGGACTGCTAATACTGAAGTGCCTGCTCTGGAAGCACCGTGTTGTTTTCCAGCTGCTTCAACTGCTCTGGTGACCAAGCGTGGTGGCTTACAAACTGGACTGCTGAAAACTGTGAGGAAACAAACTGACACAAGGCTTCATATTGTTCACAACAGTAAGCCATACAATGACATTGTTAGCTTTTTGCACTCTTCACATAAGACCTTTGAGTTGATTTATACTGGAGCTTTAGGGATGTAGAATGAAAGAGGCATAGAAATGTTCCTGTTTTATCATGACTTTATAAAGTTGCTGTATCAGAAAGAGTTTTTAAATGCGTAATTATCGTTTGATTACTAATTTTATTTCTTATTTAAAACAATCCTCACGGGTCTCATTAGCTCTGTTGGGTTTGGCACAATAAGTAACCAGTAGGGGTCAGTGTGCACCAACTTAAATTCTCTCCTTTTTCCTGTTTGCCGAATACAGGTGGATAACAGTTTGGTTTTTGCTCATCAGGATGCTCTCCGCTCCTCATTTATTCCTGCAGTGTTGGTGCAGTTTACAGCTAACTGCAGTCAGCAATAAGTTTAAAGCAGAAAATTTGCCGGTGTCCCACTCTTTTAGTCATTGTGTTTATCATTCGGCAACAATGGATCCTTTGCTGACAACTGGCTGATATTATGTTTTCAAGATTTTAAGCTGCATATTTATAAGTATTTGGGTGAATGTTCTCTTTCAGGATTTTGTTTTGATTTAAGCAGAAACGGATGCGGTGATCGTAAGCCACCACAGGTATGCGTTACAGGGCGGCCGCACGTGTCTTTCAGGGGCAGCAGGTTTTATTTATTATGTTCTTCTTTTTTCTTTTTTTGTTGTAAATATTTCAAGAGTTTCAGTGACTTACTGTATAAAGGGGGACAATGGAGTTGGGTTTATATTTTGTTCTTGAAGCAAAAAAAATAAAATGATTCCACTGCAGGCATTTGTTCTGGTTTCATAGTGGAGTCGGTTACAGCAGAGGAGCGACTCAACAGAGGAGAGAACGGCTTCAGAGGGATGAAATGGAATGCTTCACAGGGCTGGCGTGAGATCAAATGGAGTGCTGGACAGCTGCAGAGGATGAGAAAGATTATGTCTTGAATAGATGGATTAAGATTCACGAGCTAAATCACGTCATTTTTGCCAGTGTGCACGATTCAAAGCCCTCTGGGTACAGGTCACCCCTGTACTGACAACTTTGCTTATTCCAGAAAATTTACAGAAAACCTTAAAGTGTAATTTTAACATTTACAGCTTTGAAACAGATTAATTTTCTCAGGGGTGTGAAGTTTGTTTTGCAGAGATGGAGATAAAGCAAGGCTGAGAAAAAACATTCAATTCCAACTTCTCACTGAGACAGAGCAACCAGATGATATGTTAACTGTATAAAATGTGTAGGGGTGAGTTTATCTCTGGATTCTAGACCAGATGAGAGCTGAGAGAATTCAGCTGGCAGACAATCACAAAGGACAGAAGGAAAGATGATCTCTTTGTTTTTCATCAGAGTCCAAATTGTTTGTTGTGGCAGGAGGAGACGGCTGAAGAGGAGGGTGAGGAAGAAACAGGAGACCGCTGGAGGAGTCAAGTTCTCAGTTTTGAAGGTGTGCATGTGAGTAGCAGAGTTCCTTTTACCTAATTAGAATTTGGAACATGAGAGATGTGACATGCAATGCGCACCCTGTGAGGATTAAGGATTCTGAAAAGAGACGAGACTAAACGTATTATTTCGCACAATCTCGCCGACAAGAAAACCTCTGCTCAAAGCGGCTTCAGACATTATTACTGAACACAATGTTACAAACTAATTGAATCCCATGATTTTGACAACTTGTCCAAACACTTTCAGCAGGACTGGAGCAATCATGGACAGCATCATATTTTAAAAGTCAGTTATCCCCAAATTTGCCAATTCTTACATTCTTCATATACTTTAATACTTTCCGGTGTTGTTGCTTCTGTTTTCGACTCTAAATATGATAAACAAAAGAGGCCCATCAGACAAGGCTTTAATCAGTACTTAATAATTTAAGCATGAGAGAAGAATGAACAGGTGTTTTATATCCACACAGCACAAACACTACAATTACATTTAAACTGCAATAAATCTTCATCTTAACACTTTTTATATTTCTGTAGACATTACACATTTCTTGAAGCTGTTTAGACTTCTAAATGACTTGTTAGAACGGACGTGTGACAGTGCTGGCAGTTTTGACTCGGATTCTCCAAGAAATTTCAACAGACACCAAAAATATGAATAATTTCACTTCACAACAGTTATAGAAACTTAAATACAGCAGTGTACAACTTGTGGGGATTCCATCATACACATTTCACTGTTTTAAATATGCAAACATTGATTATATACAAATATTATTACTTGGAACATGTCAAGATAAATTAGCGGAAGACCCAGAACTGTGTACGTTTTGACTGGATTCAAAGATGTGTAGGCACTGGCTGAGGAAGAGCAAAGCAGCAGAGTAGACAAATGAATCAGGAAATGTAGACTTTTTTTGTCCAAATTCAGTTTTCCTATTCAAACAAATTAAAAAAAATATCACACCTACTGGGAGATTCCCTCGTTCTCTCAGCATAGCTACAGCAGACACAGCGAAGTGTCGAAAAACCAGATGGATTCACCTCGAATAAGAAGGGCCCGGTGACATGCTCTGAGACATCACATGACTCAGGTACTGCGCCGTAACTCCTCCAGCCGCAGTGTGGAGTGGTCTGAAGCTTTCTTTTTATTTATTTTTTTTAAAGCATGGAGACTGTTCCATTATTATCTTTTTCCTCATTCCGCCTCACACAGGCATGAGCCCTGCCGCTGCAGATGGTTGGCACTCTTGCTCCAACACGTTGCAGCTTGGGTGAATGCCGGCTCTGCGTCCGATCGGTCCGCCCTGCCCCGTCGTGTTGTTTTAAAGGTAGTTTCCAGGTAAGATTGGTTGCTTCCATTTAGGATCGGGTTATCGGAGGGAGAAGAGGCAAACACATAGCCAGTTTTTGGTCTTTGTTTCCTCTTAAATCAACTAGTTTGGCTGGATTTGTGGGACTTACCCCCAGATTTTACAGAGAAGTTCTTTGATCTTTGGAGAAGTGACAAATCACGGGCAGCATGAAACTCCCCTAAGTGTTGCTCGGAATATGTTGTCAGCACATGTATTTATTCAGTCCTACTTCCTGCTTCTTTCTCGGGAAGCACTCTCATATTGCTATCCCTTTGTTCAGCCCAAAAAGTTTGGGGTCAAAGGTAAAAAATAGTCTTAAGTTTCTTCTCATTGGGATCTTGCCAGTTAGTTCCACTTCATGTAGTTGGGAATGCACTGACAGACCTGGTAACTGTAGTAAAAGCCCTCCTGGCACACACGTCTTGGATTTCTGCAGGGAAGCCTGTAACAGCTAGAGACAGCAAAGACACAGATGAAAGAAAATGAGAGTGAACCAAAAAATGTAGAGAAAGCACAGAGAAAGGGAATTCAAAAGCAGGCAGGAAAGAAATGCATATTTTCGAGGGGTTAGGTTGAGAGGAAGCACAGAGGAGACATAAAATGACAAGACATGTGAGATTGTTTTCTTCACACTATGAATTATTCACATCCCCACATCCCTTTTGGGTAAAGCCTGATCCAAGTTGAATTTGCATGTTCATCTAAAGATTCTGTGTGTGAGAAAAAAGGGAATATTTTTTCAGGGAGGGGAGGAATCTGGGAACTCTCAACTTGAAAATCTCAGCAGGTGTAGGGTCGCCTGTGGACTACCTCCTGTGACCAGATGTTGAATCAAACACGATAGACAAAACAATAAAAAGACTGATGGCAAAGAACAATAAATGCTCTATGTATTGGAAAAAGCAGGAATTTTGTGAGTCCAAGTGTTTTCTGCTAGAATCCATCATTAATGAGATGTTATATTTGATGGATTTTTTTGATAAATGATGGAGATGAATATGCTGCCAAATTTGGTAACCGCAGGTCATGTAACTTCCAAGACATGGCTCGAGGGAGAAACGGAGCAAGAATGAGATAATTTACTTTAAGCTGCTTTTCTTTGTCTCGGGGTAGGTAAAAGTGGAGAATGAAAGGAGTCTAAGCTGCGCGAAAGGTTGCTCGAAGGCTAAATCAAATCCATTTTGGTTGAAAAAGGCCATCCGTGATGTAGTTTTGTGCGCGGTGACACCTGCACAAATATGATCTTCTGCAGAATGTCAAACACAGCGGTGGGTCAATCATGCTTTGAGCTTGTGTTGCAGAGGCAGAAAAGAGAAAGTTTTATAACAAACTTGACATTTGAAGAAGGTGAAAATAATCATCTTTTTATGTTTCGTTCATTCCCTCTGACACAGTTTTGTAAGAGCAGCCATATACTTTGGTCTGTCGACGAATGGGAAAAATCTTTTTTCTTGAAGGGACTAAAGTTTAATTTAGCTCAATGCAGACGAGACACTTCAAGTTCTTAAAGTTTCCTTAAGCAGGGAAGTTTTTGAAAGCCAATATCAAATGTTACTTGTCTGTATATGCAAGAGCGTTCCCACACGTAAAGCTGCTAGTATAAATCATGTAGATCAAAGCGCATGTCGGCTGATGTGTTTTCATTCTGCCCGTCACTCCATCTGTCTCTGAGCTGTCTGCTCTGCCGACAGTCGTCAAGTTCAGCGAGTCTCTCCGTCCCTCTGCTGGCCTCCTGGGTCAGAGGAAGGTTGATCTCTTAAGCGCTGACTGTGGGAACTGCGACACACATGTTTGAGGAGGCCCGATGTCCATAAAAGGTCACATGGAAACATGTGAACGAAAGAAATGGAAGGGACAAAGTTGCGCGGAATGTTTGACATGTCCATTGAGATTTCAGTGCAGTAGCTCTGGTTCTCTCTCCTTCCTTATGTCACAGCCCCCAAAGGCAAAGAAATGCGACGACACCCCGAAGGCACAGCAGTTATCTGGGACAGCACATACAGGAGCAGCTCTGTCAGGATAACCCAGGTACAAAAAAACTGTTGACCACCTTTCTAGCTTCTGTTTTAAAAACGGCAAGCTCTGCGTCTCAAGATCCTAAATCGGCTCTCTCCATAAGTCATTTATGATTTATTAATGCAGCTCACATATTTTATGCTCATTTTAAAAAACAGTGAAATGAGAAAAAAGTGAAACTAGAAATCCAGCTAACTTAAAGCAGCAGTGAAAATGCTTACTTAGAAGCAAGTTTGATGGCTTGTTGTTTTCGATCGTGTACGTGATGTATTTGGGTTTTGGATCTCTTTCCACATAGGGCAGAACCAGCGTCTCCTCGCACCCACCTGCAGTTGTTGGGGTTGAACCTCTTCCCCTGCCGCAGACAGGACTGCGGGCTCTCCCTGCACTGACACAGGCAGGTGTCGGGGTTGAGGGGCTGGTTCCGCGGACACTCTGCCGCACACACACAGCCGCACAGCTCGTCGTCCCACCGCTGGCCAGCGGGACACGACCTCCCCTCACCTTGCCCTTCGCACTGACACTCACCTGAGACGAGCACAACAACATCAATTAGAAAAGAAGCGGATTTTAAGAATTAAAATCCAGATGAGTCAGACATTGCATAGCACCTGGATAGTGTTTGGGTGAATAAACATTTGAAGGTCATGCTCTTACTTGTTAGCATGAACCTTAGTTCCCAAAAGCTGCTATTTTATTTGGTTCCTTCTTGATCTTAATCAGCTACTTTCACATCAACAGCTCTTTGGAGTATTTACAGTAAACGGGTCTCTGCCAAACCGACGCCTTATATTAAAGCCCATACCAGATTTCCCATGGGTCCCTTCTTGACATCAGTGTTAATTACCAACATTGATGCTCAGTTTTGATAGTGAACCAAGATTCATTTATCTTATGTAGACGAACCCATGTGCTTTCAGGCTGGGACCACCCAGTGCCCAGTGTGATCCTCCATCAAACCCACACGGGCAATTAACACCAGGCCCATACCAACCCCCTTGAAAGCCCCATATGGAACTTATTTTTTTTAGATTTACAATGCAATGATCCCATTTGCACATGTAGGTTGGCAGCGGCATGTACATTTGAATAGTTTTTGCTCTTCTCATGTTAAGTCATGTTTGAGGGTACGTCTCCTTACAGGCGTTTTGGTCCAGTTTCCAACCTGGATCACAGCTGGCTTCTGTGAGTCCGTTTTGACAGACGCACTCGCAGGTGGACTCCTCCAGAACCCTGTTGGGCCCGCACAGAGCCAGCAGACCTGAGTCCAGTACCTCTGGGTATATATATGAAAGAAAAAAAAAGTTTAGTAAATTTATTTGTACTTTTTTAGCTTTATGTAACACGCTTCATTCGCTGTCCCCAGAGGATGAAACCCAGTAGCTTTGGTGGGTGGCCTCTTGATTCACTCTGAGGAGAATATTTGTACAGAATTTGCTTTCCAACACTTTGATGGCCATACAATGTGGTACGTATTTTCAAGAACTCAAGAGGATGAATTCAAAGATGAGGGTCAAAATTAGAATGCTGTCCTTGATTTCCAACAGTCACATATCTGCTCTGGTTTGCAGCTCATTACCAGATTGGCACGATAATCAGCTGAGCTGAGCTGAACTTTATAAACATTGTACCTGCTAATCTTCAGCATCTTGATGACAATGTTTAACCGAAAGCCTCCCAGGGCTAATTATTGTTTCACGGATGCCAGTAGGGCAAGCAGCTACAGCGACTGCGGTTAAAGTAGCAGGGAGGCTGGTATTTTCCTTTTCGAGACTGTCAGCGAAGCTTGTCCCATAACTGTGGTAATTGCAAGGAGGAGAAAGCTCCTCTGTTTACATTTATTACACCAGAGTCACATGTGGAAACTTTATTCTTTCGCACAGTTCCCGGGAGACATCGGTAAAACATATTCGCTTCACTACGGGGAACATTTGCGTTAGAGACGTGTGGAATTGGACTTGTCAGCACTGAATATCTGTCAATCCCAAAAAGAGAAATTGGTTGATCATATTTTGAAAGACTGGCAATATTCAATTATGCCAGTTTAATATTGAGAGTTTTCTAAGCGGCAAAAGATGCTCGTGCATGACGGTACAAGTAAAATACCACAGAGACATTCCTGCTGCTATTGAATCAACACTACGTCAGTGGAGAAGTTGTTTCAAATCATTTAATTTTCTGCCCTCGTTTGACAGCGGCGGCTAAATTATGAGGACGAGAAAAAAATCTGGCTCACGTCCTACATTCAGCTCAGAGGACATGGTTCTTCCTTCTCTGCCCCAGAGCTGTGGACCAGCAATTTAAAAGGCACTGAGTTTGATTAAAAATTTGATTCCTCTTCATCTTACCTTCCTTAACTACTTTTTATTTGACGTTTGTCCTCGGAATTCAGTTAAAACTAAAATGTGTATCTTTTGTCCAGGGCCCTGCATGTTTTGCGTGTTTCCCTGCTTCAGCACACCTGCCGGCCATTTCTGGACCTGCGATATGCTTCGGTAGATTGTGAGGACAGGCTGTTGAGCAGAGCCATCTGATCTGAGTCATGTGTGCTGGTAAACCGCTAAAATATGCAGGGCTGTGGCTGAAAAAGACCAAAGTGGCGGCATGCCGATTGGTTCGCAACCTTTTCGGCATGATTAAAGTGCCAGTAATATACTTGTTCTCCTGTACTCGGACATGATGATTCATTTTGCTTTCATCCAAAGAACCTGAGGAATGTGATGAAGACAAACGTACCCGTTTCTCTCTGAGAGTAGTTCATCATGTCTGTGGAGACACAAACGCAGTTCTCGGGATCCCATAAAGAGCCCGAGGCACAGGGACGTTCAGGAGGGGAGCACCTAAGCGCACACACAGACACACGGATGTCTGTAATGAATGTCTCCATAAACAGACGTGTCATCCCCTCTTACTCACAGGTGATCTGTCGCTGCCCGCCTGATGATGGAGTGCAGCGGTCGCTTGGACAGGCACTCGCATGAAGTGTGGTTGACGAAGGTCACCATGACGACTGAGCGATCCATCCTGGGTGGGGACAACTCCATCAGCTGGAAGGGACGAAGACGAATATTAGGTAAGTGTGTGAAACTGCCGCGAGGCAGAGAACCCCTCTCTGCTCCTCCTGCTGCTGCTGCTGCTCACATAACAACGTGACCAGTTATGTGTTTATTGATGTCATTTTTGAGCGATTGTGCAACTGTGCGTGACTGCTCGTATTGTATTGAAGGGATGTCCAGTCACAGCCTACTCCCAAAGGAGTAGGCTGTGTTTTGATGTAATTGAGGGAGTTACATAAGTGGCATATCGGTTTCTGCCCTACTTTCAGAGGCAGTTTGAGGTGCGAGAGCAGAAATGAGTCATGTAACAGGTACAGTATTACAGCACGACTTACTGTTTTGTTGACGAGCGTGTAACTCGTGTTGGTGCAGTAAAAAGCCTCGTTGGCGCAGCATCCACCGCAGCGATGCAGCGCAACACAGCGAGGGAGGTAGAACTGACTGGTGGATTCTGGGTATTCTTTGGCAACCTCAACACAAACCTCCCTGGGCTGGCACGAGGTACGCTGGATCTCCTCGAGGATGACTGAAAGCACAATGCAGTAAATGGATTTTGTTTCCCGGGAGTCTCGATGAAAGAGAGACTTGTGGGTAGGAAATCATCAACCTTTTAAATACCACCCATTTAAATCTGTCTCTGGTGCAATAAAAGCGGTCTGGCAGTCCATAGAAAAACCTATTTATCTGATTACATCACCACTAGATTTTCATAAACAAGTCATGTTTCCAGAGACAGTGGTGCATTTTGTAAAATGGATTTCATACAATCGAATCAGTTTTAGTTGAATATTTGAAAGTTTTGTAAAATTGATGTAAATTTAGAAAATCTAATTTACCTACTGACCAAATAACTTTATTATGAAAAAACTTTTAAAAAAGAGAACATTTTTCTGATCTGTGACATCGGCCTTCCTATTTAATCATATGAAGCGTAGGAGCAGAGGATACCGATTGTTGGACTTATTTATGTGATCAGTCTATTCTGTGTGTCAGCAAAATTTCAGCTTCTCAGAAATTTGTCTTGATTGTCTGACGCTCTTTTACATAATGGCAATAATTTATTTATGAGGACTATCTGAAATGCAGACTGCCCCGTAAGGCACACTCTCCCTCAAAGAGGCGCCTCTGTTGGACTTTTTGTCCTAGTGACATAAAGAGAAAAGCCTTTATAATGGCATAAATCTATTCAAAATAGCAAAACTATATGTATGTCGCTGTCTGTGGTTAAATCGGTGACATCCACACCATAGATATTTTACAGACCAAAAAAAACTGTTCAAATTGACTGATAACTATTTTCTGTAAAAGTTAAGCACCACGTGGTGAACCACCATCCACCCTTGCCTGGAAAGTCACTGGTTTGCCTTTTATACCCAATCCTGACACCCTCACCTTTCACCACTCGGTAGATATTTTTATAGTGTGACCTTTTCTGTCCCTCTATGCTTCTCAAAAAAGTTGAAATTATATGAATAATTTACGTTTGTTACATCAATCAAATAAAAAAATGGTCAGTGAAAACACTAAAGGATAAATCCAAAGAAATAATCTTCAAGGTAGGTTAAAGGACATATTTTAAGTTTTTGTTGCATTTTAGGGACTTTACCAAAAAAATAGGATTGTGTACTGAGAAATATCTGGTGGCTTTTCATAAATAATTTGGCTGTTGTTCAGCTTATCAAAAGTTTCGTTAATTTACAAAGAAACAGACAGACTTAAGTCTTTGTCCGTCCTGCATGTTTTACCTCCCAAAGTGCCATCCATTTTGTAAAGGGCCTCTTCCCTCAGTTGAACCCACATATCATCATTGTCACCGTGAACTAAGGGGCTTGCAGAAGATGTTGAAAAGGAAGGAGACGAGGAGGAAGAAGTATGCCACGATTTCTTCCTCATGCAGTGCTGAATCAAACCATATTCTGGGTAGAGCAGCTGTAGGAGCTGATCCATGCTTGTCACGGTCTCCAGGCTGGGCTGGTCATCCACTTGAGTTGGAGCCTAGAAAACGAGAGAAGATGGAATCCAGGGATTTGGAACAGAATCACAGTTCTTTTAGTTTGTGGCCACAAAGCAGTGAGGAAAAAAAGAAAACACAAAGCGGGACAAAAAGCTCAAATGTGACAGTAAGAAATGAGCTGAGAAGTTGCAAATCAACTGATTTGGTCAGAAGCTTTGTTTTTAGTTGTGGAAGACATTGAAAATTTTTTTCTTTTTTCTTTTCCTTTTTTCCCTTAAACGGAACATTCTTGACTCTGAAGGATTCCACACAGTTTGTTTTCAGTGGAAAACTATTAGATACTACAGCATTTACAGTATGAGATTTGTTGGTTTGTGCAACAGTACCTCATACCTCAGCTACCAATGTGTCGTAACATGTTGATGTTGGCTACTGTTAGCTGCCAGAAGCATGTGCTTCCCTGATCCACCTACATTGTTGCTTTGACTCCACAAAAATAGTGGAGACAAATAACTTGTCTTTCTACTTTGGTCTGTCTCTTTGTGACTCTGTGACATAATCTGAGTGGTTCATTAATGTGAAATCAGAAAAACTGAGGAGTCATTTCCATGTGCTGTAGCCCCCTCAAGCAAGTTTATCTTTAATGTGTCCTTTGTATCAGTTTAAAAGTTCTGAAGGAGTCCATTAATGCTGAGTTTCTCCACACAAATGGACCAAATTGATCATCGGGTCCTTGTGGGAAATCTCGGTTTACAGTAAAAATCATTACAGGAACTTCTTCCTACTATGAGTCACCACGATAACGATGTTTTCTCTTAACACGATAGATCCTTCTTTCCCACTCTTTTACTGCCAGAGTATCATACGAGCTAACAGAAGCAGCTTCGTCATCCTTGGGTTATTAAATGTCAGCTGAGAGCTGTTTTGTTCTTGAGTGGCATCTATTAATTCTTTATGGAGGGAATGAGAGAAGTTGTTTAGTTTCCTAGAGTGGGATGGGGCAGGTCGGCACAGCTGGCGCGACAGAACCAGATCCCCGAGCCGCTTTCAGTCTCTGTTTATCTTTTTGATCTCCACCTACCTCACCTCTGATCTGCGACAACTTATTTTACTGTCATTAATTACCTCGGCCGTCTTTGTCACAGTAATCCTATCCCCATTCCAGGCCAGATATGGTATGTTTGTGGTCTTTATTTCTGGATTTTTTTCTTCTTCTCTATGATCACAAAAATAGAATATCGTAGAACTTGTGGGGATGGCACTGACCACCCCATAGAAAAATGACCATCCCTGGATGGCTTTCTCCTGCTTTTAGGGCATCAGCGCTTGTATTTCACATGGAGTACTGGCAGCTGCCCATGCCGGTGTGAAGAGTTTATTCACCTTTACACAAGTTTCTCGTCGGGTATGGCAGCGGTTTAGTTCTGGAGCTGAAACGCACCAATAACTTGTGCCGCACTGCTTTCTCAAACATGTGCTCTTTTTCTTGATCCTTCTCCTTTGTGTAGTCAGGCGATGGCTTAACATGAAGTCATTGCTGAGGGACTGTGAGATCATGATGGACGGACAACCATTTGTGCAGCACACTTGGGTGTGTCCAACATAACATACTGCTGGCACATGGAGATGAAAATGTACACACACCCATGCATTTATTACTCAGATGGACTGACGTCTGAAGCTGTTTGCATCAGATCCCCGATCTGCCCCGTCCCATTGAATAGCAAGAGTTTCGCTAATGAGTAGATGTTGCTTTCCTAACCATTTACAGGCCGATGAGGCTAACAGCTCTGCAGAATTCTCCTTTATTCATGCCACAAGAAGCACGCTGTGAGGATGATGCATACCGGGGCCATCTCGTTCAGATAAAACCGGGATCCCTCTCGCGCCTGATTGGCACAGAAACTATCTCTCATTTGTTTAGGGTAGCTTGTGTATAAAAAATGTGATGATGTCTAGGGCCATATGTATGCAGAAATATTGGGGGGGGCGAAACGTGGCACAACTGTTTTGTCCCAGGTGGATTTGTATGTAATGACTGCTTTGTGTGTGAGAAAGATGCCCTTGTCAACTCATTCGCCTCAGCTGACATAATTCCAGCAAGATATTCCATGGGTTTGTGCTGTGATGCTGAATGTGTTGCTTACAGTGCTGTTTTGGGATTGAAGTCACTCCCTTCAATTGAGGATAACGCATTATTTTCATTTCATAAATAACGGTTACACAATGTATGGAGCCATGTGCTTTTGTGATGTCATTTATTTAGCACTTTTACCATTAATTTCTCTGATTTGTAGTTGATAGGACATTCTGAATCTAAATTACACTGAAACTTCTCCAGCTCACATTTCAAAGAAGGGAAATAGAGTAATGTAATGTCCTACCTCGGTGCCCATGTCTTGAGTTTGGTAATAGTCTGTGAAGTCTTGTCCTGGGCACAAACAGCTGATATTAAGAATCCATAGGAGCACAGCGGTTATCCACATAGTGAGGGGATGGAGAGTGTGAGGGGAGATACCAGGACAGAGAGGGAGAAGGCTGGCAAATTTGGAGCTTGACGTGAAAACGAGAAGGTGGAGGAGTCTGAGGTGAAGAGGAGGAGGAGCGGGAAGGTTACGGCAGATTAGGCTGGGATCTCTGTGCTCCTCTCTTCATACTATCCTGGGACAAAGTTGCTTTTTCCGTGCAGGTTATTGGAATCTGGGAAATCGGCCGAGTAAATCATGATGAGGCAATCTTCTCCTCGTCCTCGCGTCAAGCGCAGCTTCTTCTTCTCGTCCGTTCAGAGGAGCTCTGTCCTGCCGTCGTGCCGGGCCTCCATCCTTGCTGGTAATTTAATGTCGGGCGTTTCTGTTTTGGTTTAGTCTTCACTTTCTCTTCATAACTTAGTTGGCCTTCAGCTTGAAATGATCCCCTTTTATCTCTCTTTCCTTCCAGTCTCTTCTCCTCGCCCTTCACACTTGTACACCTCCTTATTTTCTTTATCTGTATATTTTTCCTCCTCTTTGCACAACACTTGTGCAGATTATTCCCGCCTCTTTATCTGTCTGTCTTTTTTGTAAGCCTTCTACGTAAAGCTCTCTTTTCCTTTGCTCTGTTTCTTTTGCTTCTTGATCTGTCACAACTTCTCTGTCAGGCTGTCTGATCTTTGGGAAGGTATCAAGAAGGACAGGAAAAGAATGCAAAGAAATCCAAATCCTGCTCTCCAATGGGGATTTTCAAAGAAGTCCAGCTTTTGGCTTTAAGTTCTTGTCCAAACAGAGCGAATGTGCGTGCTGCTCTCAGGCGTCCCGCTGGAGTGAATGAGGGAAAAAAATACAAGAATGGAAGGCTTGTATCTTGTGGGCGGGGAGAAGGATCTGAGAGACTCGGTTCATGCATTTTAGTCGATTATACTGGTTCACTCCTTTTTTTCTTCCAAATTGCAGGCTGTGCAGTGTCTGCAGCAGCACACAGGGCTTCAGCACTGGCACCCTTTATACCGACACATGCCATCATCCTCTTTTTCAGAGGATTTATATTCACCGGAGAGGCTATTCTTTCTCCTCGTGATTTGATTCTCACACACAGAAAACAGGCTGAACGGTCACAAAGAGCAGCAGATTTTTTCTCACACATTTATCATCCTGACATTCCTCTGTCTCTGTAATTCCTTGTAATGGGAGCAGCTGTTAAGACTTTGAAAAATGCGAGTGTTCAGTAGCGGCCAGTCGTGATGAATTTGAGTGCCTTTTCATGAGCTGCTAATACCTTCACTGTCTGTCTTTGCTCTCGCTGCTTTATGTCAGCCCCCCCCCCCCCCAACACACAGGCACACACACAGACGAGCCTTGATTTCCTTTCAGCTCTGAGGGCACCGTTTCATTGTAAAGCTTAGCCTGTGTGTGTGTGTGTGTGTGTGTTTGAGTGTGTTAAAGCGCCCGAAGTAAAGCCATTAAATTGCTCTCACACCTGCAGCAGCTCAGAGCCTTTTCTGCCTTTCCCCTCTCACACTGCATCTGGCTCCATCTTTGTCCTTCTCCCTACCCCCTCTCACTTTCTCTCCTGTCCTTTCTTGCTTCTGTTTGTCCATTCAAAGTGTTAAAAAGAGAAACTTCACATGCCTTCTTAACTATTCCACCCTAAGGCCATGTATGACAGAAATAGGGGGGGGGGGGCACGAGAAGAAGCGGCTTGCATCGTTGTCTAAATGATTAAATCTTTTCTTCACAAGCTCTCACAAGGCAAAGTGGTTTCCAACTTTGTTAAAATAAATTACCAGGGAGAGTGGCACACAGGCTGGAAAAGACTTGGAAGAGGAGGGACAGGAGGAGGAGGGAGAATGAGGTGTGTCTGGGAAATGCTCGAATGAGAAAACATCCGATTTTTGGGCCAGTCACCGCCAGCCTTCTCAGGGATTATAGATGCACGCAGACACAGACGTACGGTGGCAAGTGTCTGCTTGCAGCGTTGAAATCTGCACAACCAAATCCTACATTCCAGTCATTTCTTTCACTGTGTCATCATGGAAGCTCAGAGCATGCAGTTAAGAGATGTCATGGAGGGAAGGTTATCAACCAGCAGGAAGGATAACAGATTTAGAATTCTGGTTAAACTTGTGCTTTATCAAGTTGCCTCATTTCATTGATTTTTCTGTCACATGATAATAATAATAAAACACCAGCTTATCACTGAGTAGCTTATTTTTAATGGTTGTTTTACTGGAAGAGTTCCAGGAAATGTTGCTTCTTAGAAGTAATTAACTAACATTTAGAAGGCTGCAAAGATGAAGACTGGAATGGACTGTTTGACAGGTTTTCCTTTTGGAAATTGGTTAGTGTGTTTAGCCAGTTCAGATGAGTAAAATAGGTCAAACACAAAGCTCCTGTTTTATGTCAAAAATTGAACAAAAAAAACAAACACTTGTAAACTACTACTTTTTTCTCAATTGGTCAACATTTTTTTGACTGGTAATAGGTAATCGTTTAGCCCTAGACAAGCAGACAGAAATGCCACTGACTCTGACTGTTTAACAGCCTTCTCACTTTGGTTTAACCTCCCCTCCCCCAAAGGCGACCTCAGTGGCAGCGAGCCGATAAAGAGGCTGCAGGTGGGAGAGCGAACGTCTCTGTCGCAGCACAGCGGTTGCAGCTCAGCTTTAACACAAGTAGCACAATTTACACAAGATTCTATCTCCCGGCTGTCCTTGCTCGGCATGGTCTCTGTTTATGGCGCTCGGCCTCTCCTCCGCATCCTGCGCTCTGCAGCAGATAGAGCGCCCTTTGCACCAGACAGCCAGGAGCTCCGGCAGCAGCGCCGCCGTTCTTCTCCCGCGTGGCTTCCTCTGCGCCGCCACCTCCAGCCCTGACCGTCCTCTTTACCGAGCCGGGCTGTCTGGAGCAGAGGCTCTGCACCGGGCTCCTCGGCCTGCCAGCGGACAGTGTGACCTACATGTGGCAGGAGTTCAGAACCCCAACCAGAAAAACTATCAGACTTGTTTAAGAATCTTAATCGTCAACAAATGACGATATCTCTGCGACCTTCCCGATGATGTCTCCAGTGTTTGAAGGCAGGAGCACCACGTTGGACTCCTTGGCCAGGTTTGAGGAAGCAGACACGCAGGAATTATGGTCATCGTGAACACCAGGAGAAGCTTTCCCAAAGTTATCCCTCCCATACCTGCTCAGCCAGGGCCTCCGACAGCAAACGGAGGTTTTTTTTATTTGGCTTGTGCGTTGGCCTCACCGGGAGACATCAAAGCATGTAAACTAACAACAGACGCAGATTTGTTGTGGATTCACGTTGCACCGCAGGCTTTAAAAGTGCTCCTCGGGATCAGATGTCGGTAACCATCCTGGATTTGTTGTCTTTGTAGCGTTGCAACAGTCTGAAGGCGCATACAGCAATTAAATGCTTTGTGGATTTGGTGTAATGACGCCTTAAGGTCCTCAGTTACACATAAGATCCAAACTCCCCATTGGGTTTAGGTTAGATGTGAAAGGCACCAACCTGCGGTCCTGTTATTCCCCTTGGCCCTCTCTCCCTCTGAGGCCAGGATCTGGACTTGCTTGCGGCCCTCTGTCATGTTGATGGCCGCCCCCCGTGTCCCTTCAGACGGTGTGCTCGCCTCCCCCTAGACCACAATTCAAAGCCAAATGTTGAAAGAGACCAAATAATCTGCTAATCACCATCTGGGAACTCATAAGTGTTGTAACTGTGTCATTTCTTGATCTTTGGACACACATTGCAGTAAAAACACAAGATGGTGGAACTTTTACCTGGATGTGCTGGGACTCTTGAACGTCAAGAGGAACTTGTTTGTCGTTGATTTCATAACACAGGCAGCAGAGTCTCTAATCCCCTGACGCCTATTTGATGGAGTGCAAAATGTTTGAATTGAGAGACTGCCTCCTTGAAAAAACGAGAGCTTAAAGGCATTTTCGTGTAGCGAGATTCACACAGAGCAGTGTGGATCTTTTACCCAGAAAACTTTACCCAAAGTCAATTTTCCCAATCCTGAAAACATTGTGGTGCGAGTCAATGCATACTCTAGCTCTTCCACACCATAATTGGTCAGGAAAGACACGACGTATTAAATTGATACGTAGGTTACATTTTAAAACAGAGCTACTGCCTCATGTTCTTGACAACATGCTTTAAAAGGATCAAAGATTCCCAAATAGACCACATCATCAGTTGTCAAATTTAAATCCACTTGAATAGTAGTATTAAAGTGCATTTCCACTGTCAGCAATGGTATTTCAATTAGTGTTTGTAATATTAGGGTTTAGTGTGATTTTATTAAACACCTCGAAACTCTGCTGACGTGCCCCGTGCTCTGTGACCGGGCTTTATGTTGTAGAGTCGGAACGGAACCAGTGTGTCCGCGGGGAGGCGGAAGGCACGTCGCTGCTGGACCGACTCATCACCTGGATCCTAATTAGGAGCATCCGGTGGGACGCCGTTAGCCCGTCGCTGTTTCTCAAAGGTATTGTCATGTTTTTATTTCACGTAAAAATAACCTATTTAGGAGGCTAAAGGGGGACAAATAAACGGAAATGTTTCAGAAATGTTGGTGTTAAAAAAAACAATAGTTTTTTTTAATGCCATATATCCTAGGTTAGGAGTTATATTTCTGTGGATTTTTTAACGATGTGAACCATCTAATGCGTTTTGCTCTACTGCCCCCTACTGTTTCTGGGGGGTAACCTAGCCGAATGGACCAAAACATTTTCTTTCTTCCGTAAGAAAGCAAACAGTGGCTTCAAAATAAGTGTAAAACATCTAGATATCGAAATAGAAATACACTAGCTGATGTATCTACAGCATATATAGAATAATGAAAAATGAAGATGACGCAAAGGGACATTTTGTGTCCATATCTAAAAAAGAATGATTAAGCATATTTTTCTAAATGTCTTTGTGTGCTTGTATACCAATATCTACTGAGTTACTGTAGATGAGGTTGTTTTATTGACCTTATTTTTGTTTATTCTATGTCCCTGACTTGACTTTGAGTTTGAATTCAACAAACATGCATCAATAACTACATATGATTTAGGAAATTTCATCAAAGAAACCTTAGGAAGGATGCTAAAAATAACCAGATCCATGGGAAATGATAATAATGCCTTTCACCTGATTTTGTGTCCAAATGACAAGTGTATGGGAATAGTAGTTTTGAAAAGCAGGATTACTAGACTTACTAGACTTTGATTTACACAGCCAGTCTGTTGTCTCGGTAGGTTTGACCCTTCTAATGTTCACATTTTGCACTAATGTTTTGTTTAGTAACTCAGAGCTGTGCTTAAACAGTTGTAAACGTCTAAGGTATTTGATTAAAACATCATGAAGAAGTACCTTCATGTGAATGTGAAATAAGAGTGTTAAAGATGGGATACGTCCTCACATCTCAGTTTGTGACCCCTGTATAAGTCCCGAAAAAAAACACAGTAACGATCGTGCACAGGATACCTCTCATTTACTGCAATCACCAGTAAACTTGCAGGAAAGATAACAGATATAATAGTTGCAAAGATAGTTGCTAAATATATCACAGTTAGGTGTCCCAAACACGGATGAGATTTCCACATTCGTGTCTGCGTCTGCATTTTAACAAGAAGAAAAGAAGCATTTACAGTATGTCTGTGCAACATTTAAGGAATAATAATGCATTAAATGTAAAGCACTACTTTTTTTGTCTGTGAGGCAAAATAAAATGAAAGCAAAAAGGGGGTAGCCATGGTTTGCCTTGTATTACAATCATCAGAGTGTTTTCTGTACTTGGTTTTTGGAGTCAGTGTTTTGTCGGGCAACATCTGCTTTCTGACCTTTGTAAAAACCATCATCACATTGTTGGAATTGTCTGTTGGGGAGGTATTCAGCACTTAAATGCGAGCGGATGTGGGGTACAGAGGATTTAAATGATAAAAAAGGCTTTGATTAAATCCAATCTACAGCATGTTTGCCTCCCTGGATTGAGGCTGCAGTATTCTGAGGGTTACAATGAATTTGACAGTTTTTCTGAACCAGGGGTAGAACAAGGCATAAATCAGAGGATTCAAGCAGGAGTTTATGAGCATGATCCAAGATAAAATGGAAAAATAAGACAGGCTTGTAGAAGTGTCCTCGCCTGCGAGAGCAGGGTAGTAATAAGGACAGAAGCACATCAGAAAGACAGCAATCACAACTCCCAGAGTCCTGGCAGCTTTGAACTCTGACCTTTTAGCCACGGGAGCGGCAGCAGCAGCAGCGATGTCTGTTACCTTCTGCCGCCGAGTGAGACGCACCTGAGACAGGGCCACAACAAACACTCTCATGTACAGAACAACCATGGTGACACACGGCGCAACGAATGTGACAAAGAGGTCAACAGTTCCCGATATTTGGCTGATGACCACCACGCACTCCCCGTGGCAGGAGCTGAACCTGTCCGGCCGGCCCAAGTGGCCGTTCAGAATCAGAGCGTTGTAGAGAAAGGAGCAGACCCAGCACAAGAAGACCAGCCCCTTCACTCTGTTGAGGGTGAGCTTAG
>JABUIW010000099.1:739147-799705 GCA_013363375.1 Menidia beryllina
GCAGTTCCGTACTACGGTTAGGAACTGAGAGACTGGAAAGGTAACACCGGTTCACTGTCTGACCGCTGACTCCGATTGTCCACTTTGCCAACACGGCGGCGACGTTGACGCACGATGCAGCCCTCAATGCAGCGTCCGTCCGTGAGTGTAGGTCGATGGCCTTGCGGCCTAGCGGCTAACTTCCGGAAGTAGTGACACGCTCCAGTTGGTCAACGGAGATGACGACACTTTGACGTAAACCAGGAAGTAGATTGGAACCATGATCTCGACCATGTTTTCCAGGAAACCCTGAGGAAGTATTTTAAAGCAATAGTTGAACGGCTGAACGTTTGTGTTGTTTTGTTTTCGAAACAGTGACACCACCGGAGCGCTTGCGGCTGAATAACGAGCCGCGAACATGTCCACGACGTATCCCACACCAGTCTACTCCCACGCGGGACGAGGAGAGTTCCGGGATGTGTACGAGCCCGCGGAGGACTCTTTCCTGCTGCTGGACGCGCTGGAGAAAGACGCAGATACGCTCCGGCAGATGAGGTTTGGGCCACATGTTTGTGAGAGTGTCGTCAACTCACTGGGAATGGTGCAAAGATGGTGTTACGGAGCAAGTGCTGCTTGTCTGTTGCAGCCCCGCTGTGTGCCTGGAGGTGGGCAGCGGCTCGGGAGTTGTGTCTGCATTTCTGGCGTCACTGCTCGGACCTTCAACTGTCTACATGTAAGCTGTTTAGTAGCGTTTAACAACTACATAAGATGTCCGTGCAATTTTACAGGCATCAATTAGTATTTATTGATTAATTATATATATTTTAGTACACAATGGATTATGAGAAGTCATACGGAGACCCATTTATCTCTGTTTTAAAAGTACGTCTTAGTCTTATTTTAATACGCTTTTGTGTCGGATGCAATCACCTTCCAGAAAGTTCAGCCCGTGGCGGGATGGTCCACAGAGTATTTGTGCCAAAGTCACAAGAATGGATAGGCTCTGGTGCTGGAACTCTGCTGTGCAATACATTGTTTACCGGGTCACTAAAACTGACCTTAACTGAGGCCGTCCTCCTGACATTGTTGTTGACTTTTTGGACGAGTTTTCCTTGCGCGTGTGATTATTGGTCTGCCGAAATGTCCAGGGACGCTTCACCTCTGTTTGTCTCCATTAGTGGTGAAGGGCTAACTGTTGATGGATCGCAGCACGTTTTTGAGGTTGTTTTGGTCCACTCCATCTTGTCAGGCAGGTCCATTTAAAGGGGACATATTATGGCAAACTAAGTTTGTAATGACTTTATAATGTACATTTGGGACTGTGGAGGGCCTATCAGCAGGCAAAGTGTGGAAGAAAGATGACCCAGTCATATTTTTGTCTCAACACAGCAGATAAATGAGGCGGTTTCAAGAGTGGGTAGTTTGTGACGTCATTAGCTGTAGTTCGTTATAATATTCCAGCCTTTCACGTGCATGTTGCCCCCCACCTCAGCTCACTCCGCCTATCTGTGGCAGACGTCGCGGTAGCGTCAGCGTGCCGACGTCAGCACGCCTCCCGGAAGAAGTGGGTGCATCGCCTGTGTGTCTTTTGCGTTTACAGACAGTCCAAACCGAGCGCTCTGAACGGGGCTCTTTTGGCCGGGTGATTGAACTGCTATCGTGCTTCATCCTTTTGGTATTTAGACCAACGCTTATCACAGACATTACATTAATACCTGGGAATTAGTTTAACTAGTTGAAATGGGGTATGTCTCCTTTAAGGGAACTGCCTAAGGGATTTAAGGGCAAGGAAACTTGAAAAGCTTTTTACAGGGAATTATTACCACACTGGATCTTGTTTTTTTTTATAGCTCTTAATAAAGAACACCTTAATTTCCAAACTGTGGGTTCACTTTTATTTTGTCTAATATTGAAGTTTGAGCCGAAACAGGCGCCGTACTGGGGTGGCTCTTGCGTTGTGCTCTCTGAGCTGACTGCACGTCTGTTCCAGCTGCACCGACGTGAATCCTGCAGCGGCACGCTGCACGATGGAGACCGCCTCCCGCAACAGCGTTCCACTGCAGCCCATCGTCACAGACCTGGTCCGAACACCTTTGATTTAATTGAAACATATGAAGCAAACCAAGTCCCTCAAGTGAAATTATTTTATTTGTTTTCACTCAAGGCCCAGTGTCTTGTGCCCCAGTTGAGTGAGAAGGTGGACATCCTGCTTTTCAACCCACCCTATGTGGTCACTCCTTCAGAGGAGGTGGGCTGGCCTAATTAATCATTACATTTGGTAAATGACCAGTTTCTAAGATCTTTTCCTTTTCCAGGTTGGCAGCTCGGGTATAGAAGCCGCCTGGGCCGGCGGGGAGCGAGGCAGAGAGGTGACGGACCGGTTTCTGCCCGCCGTCACGCAGCTGCTGTCCAAAAGAGGCGTGTTTTATCTAATTGCTATTGCTGAGAACGATCCAGGTTTGAACACTTTAGCTTTGACACACAGAAGCAAAGATTTTTCATTCAGATTTATTTCTTCATTTCCTTTTACAGAGGACATCATCCAGATCCTAGCCCAGTGTGGCCTGAAGGGAGGGTCGTGCCTGTCGACCAGAGCTAGAAATGAAAGGCTGTCGGTCCTGCGCTTTCACAGCAGCCAATTGGGAGATAACTTTGAAGGTTAGCGTTTGAGCAAGTCGACTAAGCCAGTGTTTCCAAATCCTGGTCCTCAAGGCACCCTGCCGTGCACGCTTTCCACGTTTGCGTGCTCCAGCACACCTGAATGACTTTGCAGCTATGCAGAAAGCTGCTAAAGTCCCATTCATTCGAATCAGGTATGCTGGAGCAGGGAAACTTTGAAAACGTGCAGGGTGCCTTGAAAAACACTGGACCAAGCCGTTCAGTTTGCAACGAGATCATTTCTTGATTTTATTTATATGCTTACTCACAGATCTCTGCATGCCGTTTGTTTGCAAATGTAGAAAACACATCACCTGGAGGTAGTCATTTTAAACAGGGGTGCGCATGTTGGCTCTTGAAGAGTGTCTTGAAGACAGACAGGGACGCCGCTGTTCTTGTAGCGCTCGGTAGGTCATTCCACCATCTTGGAAAGACACAAGCAAACAGTGTTAAGCGCGGTGAAGAGTTCCAAGTAGCATGTCATGATTGACTGGGTCAAATGCGGCACAGTCAGGCAGTACTGAGGACTTGGCAGTCCCTCTTACCTCTTTTAAGGCTTCTGTCACAGATAACAGAGCCGTTTCAGCGGAGCGGCCACCTTTAAACCCACATTGATATCAATGACACTTGTTTGTGAGAGGTAGTGTGCTTGCAGACTTAACTCCCAGTGGCCTTTGTGAGGAATGGAACGGGAGACTTGTAGGACGGTGACGTTAGCCCCCTGCGGCCGCTGCTCGCTGGTCACGCACAGGTTGTCACGCAGGTCTTATTCTCATAGGTCTTACTCGAGCAGGGCTGCCGAGAGGCGGGCTGACGCTTCCGCTGACGCTCCAGCCACACTGCCCGCTCTTGCTGCTGCGCTCCCAAACCCGCGCGGCTGCTCACGCGTTGGTTCGATTGCTCCCAGCTGACACCCATGCCCTGATTGCTTTGCCATTGGCCCGCCCAGACAACGAGCCAACTGGTTGCACTCACGCATGGGTTGTGGTCACTTAGACAAGAGTTTAGATAAAGAAGCTACAACAACTTACGCTTGCTCTGTCTGGATACATTTAATGACATGTTTCACTGCATTAGTGTCATCCATGACAATTGGTCGAGCAGAGCAGCATCAAGAAAGCACTTTGTCATTAAGGAATTGGGAACCAGGTACAACCAAATATAACACTGTTTTAAGTTCACCTATGGTGACAAGAGAGCACCTGCGCAAAGTGGAAATGAGGCACCTCATTAGAAAGCCATCAGCTCTCCATGCGAGACCTGATGGCTTTCTATGTTTCATTGAACCCCTTGTTCTAAAGTGAGGGTTCCATGAAACATCCACTTTTCACAGGGAAACCGGATTTTTACATTCACTGTTAACATAGAACTGGCATCCAAATTCACCTTATTAGACAAGCTACTTTAACCAGTGTTAAAGTCACTGTGGAATGGAGTGAGTTAGTCAGTAGTTTTACTTTGCCGCTCCGTCTTTAACATGCAACCTCTCAGTTCCAGACGATGCAGCCATCCTCTCCCAGCCTCAGCGCCCCACTGGCCACCAGCTCTAGAGCGGCGGGGAAGGCGCGGTGTTCGGCCTCTCGGATCCTCTCCGACAGGCTCTCCTCCGTGTCGCCGCTTACAACAGGTACGGCCTCCTGCACGACGATGGCCCCTGCGTCTACCTCTTCCTGAAAAACAGAGGGACACTTTGAGCAAAACGCTGCCTAATCTACCACTTTTTGACTCTGAAAACTCTTACTTACAGCTACAAAATGGACCGTGCACCCAGAGAGGCGCACGCCGGCTTGCAGAGCCTGCTTCTGGGCGTTCACGCCCTTAAAGGACGGCAGCAGCGACGGATGGATGTTCAGCAGTTTGCCTGAAACGCACCTTTGGTCACCAATGCTGTGCGGACCCGTGGGGTGGGACGTGTGAATAAAGGAACATCTTCTCACCGCTCCATTTTTTCACAAATGGCCCTGTGAGGACCCTCATGAAGCCCGCCAGACAGACCAGCTCCACTCCAAACTCTTCCAGCACGCGGTCGATGGTGCCGTCGAATTCGGCGCGGCTCCCGTACAGTTTGTGGTCCACCACCTGGTGGACAAAGCACAGCCGGGTGTTGCCGCTCCTGTGCTGTGAAACCTAGTGCCATCCCCCACGATGGACCGTCGACACATAGCTTCATTTTGTAGCTGTTTAACAGCACCGACCTCTGTTTGTTCTTAGAATCGGTCATAGGAAAAACGGTCTCAAAGTCTGACCAAAGCAAGGCGCCATAATAACGTGGAGCCGCTCCTGCTGCTGTCAGACACTTGAATGAACATTTCTCTATCATCCTCACATTAAAACTTTCTATGTTTTGGAGCTTCGATTAGCCTTTTATTTAACCAAGTGAGACCAGTCGACACTATCGTCTCCTTTTCCAGGGCAGTCGGTTTAACTAAAATAGCCGTTTGAAAAGAAGCCTTTCTTCAACAAAATGTTCATACAAGTAGAAAGACACCAGTCACGTTTCTCATCAGGAGTGTCAGTGAGCTCTGTGTCATGACGTGTGCTCCACTGGTAGCCCGGGCATGAGCGGGGTTTACACAGCACCTACAGTCTAATAATCCCACTGCTCTAACCTTTAACCAAACCTACAGACAGCCTCTTGTTTTCTGTACCCACCGCTGCTTTACTAGTGACCCCCCCCCCCACTGGCATGACTTCAGCCTCTGGCCAAATGACTGATTTTCAAAGAAGGATTTACATCTTTTTATTATAGTGAAAGAGGGACATTAGAAACGACACCTATCATTGACTGTTTAAAAAAACAATTGAAATAAATTAAAAAAGGCCAGCTCCAACAACAGACTGACTTACCCGCGTCTGGATTCCAGCCAGCGATGCTCGCTTCAGGCCCTGCACCCCAGGCCTGTTGGAGATGACCAACACAATCTCGGCGGCGCTGTCTGGACGCTTGGCCCGCTCTATGAGGGCTTGTAGGTTTGTGCCTGGAACGCAGGGGTCAAATCAAGTCACTAAAGTTCCGCTGAGAGCACCTCAGAGACGCTTAAACTGAAACTCACCTGTGCCAGAGATGAGAACTCCTACTCGGGTCCTCCTGCGCGGCTCAATACCGGCGCCTTGGCAACTACTGTTTTCTTCCACACCCGAATCTCCCCCGGCATTCAGCAGGCTTCGTTTCAGATTGCTGACCACCACGGCTTCTGTCCCTGTACGCACGCAGAGTTAATACCTGTAGCCACGGTGCGCTGTCCCGGAGCGGGCGCGCCTCACCTGGCTGCCTGCGCCGCACCGAGCCCACCGTCCACACGTCTTCACTGGCTTCAATGTGCCGTTGCACTCTCTGAGCGTCGGCTGGGGCCACCACCAGCACTGCCCCCAGGCCGCAGTTGAAGGTGCGGGCCATCTCCTCCTCGCTCAGACGGCCCTCTTTGTGCAGCCAGGAGAACACTGGAGGAATGCGCCACTGGGACGCGTCTGTGCCACAAACGGCACGTGGAAATGTTCAGGACAAAAACCACAAGGCTGCTCCTCCTTCCACCACTTCCAAATGGGTGCTTTCAACTCACCCAAGTCCACAGCCAGCTCCTGCGGTAGCACCCGAGGGATGTTCTCCAGCAGCCCCCCCCCTGTGATGTGAGCGTAGGCTTTGACCGCTCCGCTGCGAAGCACGGGCAGGAGCAGGCGGCTGTAGATCTTTGTAGGAGTGAGCAGAGCTTGCCCTGGAAGCAAAAAAAACACTTAAATTGCTACTTGGCTGGTTGGTTATATTCAAACTAGTTTGAAAAATCTTGTGCATCTAAATGACTTTGTTCAAGAAAAAACAGACATTTGAAAAGCAAGTAGAAATGAGCTATCGCACGCACCAACGCTCTGTCCCGGTGTGCCAAAAGGAGCCGGGGAGCTGTAGCTGAGGCCAGTCCTCTCCAGCACCTTTCGCACCAGACTGAAGCCGTTGCTGTGAACTCCAGAGGAGGACACGCCCAGCAGCAGGTCCCCCTCGGCCACGTCCTGCAGCCGGGGCAGCAGGGCCCGCCGTTCCGCCGCTCCCACGCAGAACCCGGCCAGGTCGTACTCCCCCGCCGCGTACACGCCCGGCATCTCTGCCGTCTCTCCACCTGCACACAACAATCACACGAGCCAAACTTCAATCGACTTAGCTGAGACCTGTCCCCCGACTCGCGCAGGCCGCTAAAGAGCTCGCAGTCGGCCGTGTTGGCCGTGACCACTTCACATGTTTTCATCCAGAGAAAAAGGCACAACGTTATGTTTTCCCGGCTGCTACAGATAATCAGATTCAACTTGTGAAAAGGTTTATGACTTCTAATTTTACTCCCTTTACATCAGCTGACTAATTTCACCCCCCCCCCCCCCCCAGACAGCAGGATGCAGACAGGCCTCTGATTTGAAGTCTTTGCTCCATTTGCCCTGATATGCCTTTTTATTCTAGCGTACCATTTGGTTTAATTTAGAGTTTTCATCTCTACATATTTCTGTGCCACTGGAGTGGAGTTCAGTTCTCACCCAGTAGGGCGCAGCCAGCCATCTCGCAGGCCTTAGCCACGCCGGCGACCACCGACGCGGCCACGTCCACGTCCAGGCGGCCGCAGGAGAAGTAGTCCAGGAAAAAGAGCGGCTCGGCCCCCTGAGCCAACACGTCGTTCACACACATGGCTACCAGGTCCTGACCCAGGCTTCCGTGCTGCCCACACGCCTGAGCGATCTGATGGACAGGTCAAAAGTGTTAAACATGGGGGGGGAGGGGGGGACCCGGCACATTCATTTACGCTGGGAAGTTGCACCTTCAGCTTGGTCCCCACTCCATCTGTCCCAGAAACGAGGATTGGGTCCACAAACCCTGCTGCCTTCAGGTCAAACAGCCCAGCAAAGCCTCCCAGTTCTGCGTTACACCCTGATAGGGGAGAGAAATGTTTGCTACTTTTAAAGGGCTTCCTTTTACTTACGTTAAATTATCCAAATCCTCACATTTATGCTGCAGTTACTGAGACAGAGATCTCCCATTTAATGACATGAAAACGTTTCAAACATATGAAAATTTTAAAAAGGGTCTGAAGCATCTAATCATTTTCATCTCCAAATATTTCTTTTTTTGAGAGGTGAATAAGAACTTACCAGAGCGGGAAGTGGCCTTTGCTAGAGGCTTGATGATTTCCACCAGCTTGTTGCCGGCGGCGATGTCCACGCCGCTGTCCTTATAGCTCAGACCCCTGCTGGAGGGACACTTTACTGCCTTTTATTCCCATCGAAAGCCGTGATTTTTCACAGCACCGTAAAATTACACTCACATATGCTTTTTGAAAGCCAGATGCTTCATTTCTATATTTATGCCCTGAGCTTTCCAATAAAACAAAAACAGGAACACAATGGATTAAGTTAAATCATTTCATTACACATAAAATTAAATGGTAAAAAGCATACAAGGATCCAGTAAACAATAAAACTAAAGGGATTATTAGTCAATGGAAATAATCAAATTGGAGCTTACAAACAAGGAATTGCGTGTTCATGCATGCCGTGTGTTTGCATCATTCTCACACACACACACACCTATGCCGGGTCAGGTGGGAGATGGCCCGGTGGGCGATGTCTCGTCGGAACACGGCGCCCGGGAAACCCACAGCTGCCACGCCCTCGTTGGCTGCCTGCAGGGCTCTTTCCAATGATGGCCGGACCGCCGTGACGGTCAGAACTCTTCCGCCGCTGGAGACCACGCCCCCTCCCCTCAGGGCAGTGCCAGCATGGAACACCTGCAGCCCCATCTCCTGGAGCTGGGACAAGCCTGAGGAGGGAGACGGTGTCTGCTTCAGGCTGGTGATACTGAGCGGTCAACTCATCTTCAGCTAAACTACATTAAAGTCTTTGTGACTTAAAGCATTTATACTGGCATATATACAGTGTTCTGCAAAAGTTTGGCCAACCTTGTTCATTTCAATGATTTTCTTTCATAAATCATAGGTTCTTAGGATAAAGAAAAAACAGTTAAATATATGAAATAGGAGACAAACAGTGATATTTGACAAGTGAAACAAAGTTTAGACCATTTACAGGAAGTGTGCAATAATTGTTTGAACAAAATTAGGCATGTGCATAAATTTGGCCACTGTTGTCATTTTACTGATTGCAAAATCTTTTGAACAAATTATTGGAACTCAAAATTGGTTTGGGAAGCTCAGTGACCCTTGAACTACAAACACAGGTGAACCCAATTATGAGAGAGTATTTAAGGGGGGGCAATTGGAAGTTTCCCTCCTCTGTGAATCTTCTCTGAAGAGTAGCGACATGGGAGTCTCAAAACAACTGTCACATGACCTGAAAACAAAGATTGTTCACCATCATGAATTAGGGGAAGGATACCGAAAGCTGTCTAACAGATATCAGTTGTCTCTTTCTTCAGTTAGGAACATAGTCAGGAAATGGAAGACCACAGGCACAGTTCAAGTTAAGGCTCCAAGTGGCAGACCAAGGAAAATCACGGATAAATAGAAGCAAAGAATGGTTACAACAGTCAAAGTCAACACACAGGCCAGCACCAAAGACATACTACATGATCTTGCTGCAGATGGAGTCATTGTGCATCGTACAACTATTGCGCACACTTTACACAAGGAGATGCTGTACGCAAGAGGGATGCGGAGGAAGCCTTTTCTCCGCCCACATCACAAACAAAGCCGCTTCAAGTATGCTAAAGCACATTTGGACAAGCCGGCTTCCTATTGGAATAAGGTGTGTGGACTAATGAAACTAAAATTTAGTTATTTGGACATAACAAGGGGCGTCATGCATGGATAAAAAAACAACACAGCATTCCTAGAAAAACACCTGCTGCCTACAGTAAAATGTGGTGGTGCTTCCATACTGCTGTGGGCCTGTGTGGCCAGTGCAGGGACTAGGAATCCTGTTAAAGTTGAGGAACGCATGGATTCCACCAAATATCAGCAGATTCTGGAGACCATTGTCCCGGAATTAGTGACAAGGCTGAAGCTGCGCCAGGGCTGGATCTTTCAACAGGACAACGACCCTAAACACTGCTCAAAATCTACTAAGGCATTCATGCAGAGGAACAAGTACAACGTTCTGGAATGGCCATATCAGTCCCCAGACCTGAATATTATAGAAAATGTCTGGTGTGACATAAAGAGAGCTGTCCATGCTTGGAAACCATCAAACCTGAATGAATTAGAGGTGTTTTGTAAAGAGGAATGGTCCAAAATACCTCCAACCAGAATCCAGACTCTCATAGGAAGCTATAGGAAGCGTTTAGAAGCTGTTATTCCTGCTAAAGGGGGATCTACTAAATATTGAATTTTTTTTTTTTTGATTGTGGTGCCCAAATTTATGCAACGGCCTAATTTTGTTTAAACAATTATTGCACACTTCCTGTAAATGGTATAAACTTCGTTTCACTCAAATATAACTGCGTTTGTCTCCTATATGACATATTTAACTGATTTTTTTTTATTCTAAGAACCAACGATTTATGAGGGAAAATCATGGAAATTAACAAGGTTGCCCAAACTTTTGCAGACCACTGTATATATATATTTATCAACCTGTAATGTCCCCAAATAGGAGGACAACAGCATTCCCGGGCTGACCGTACCTGTGAGCGGAACTCCCTTCTGGTAGGAGCCGGGGTATCCGGCGCTGGCCATCACCACCGTGACCGCTGAGCTGTCCTGCTGCCACACGGGGGCGCTGCAGGCCAGTTTACCCTTCATCGTGTTCAGAATCACCTCGTACAGGTCGCTGCGCAACAGAGGCAGCAGCACCTGAAAACACACAAAACACTTTGTTACAAAAATTTAGGGCCCTAATGGCAGATGTGGCAGAACACCAACCTGACACTCGGGGTCCCCGAAGCGGCAGTTGAACTCCAGAACCTTTGGCCCCTGCTCGGTCAGCATCAGACCAGCATACAGCACGCCTGCAAACAGCACAGACGTGAACACCCGGTATACACATTCAGGGGGGACGTTTCTGAAACACCGGACCAGGAGAAACACAACTTGCCCACGTAAGGCGTTCCCTCCTCCCTCATCCCATCCACGGTCTTCTGCAGGACCTGCTCTTTGATCTGCTGCAGCAGCTCCACACTCACCTGCTCAGCACCAAATGACAAATAAATCACTTCCTTATCCACCAGAAAGGACCTCCGTGTGCTCATTAAAGCCATCGACGGGCACCGCCCCCACTACCTGAGGGGTGGGGCAGTAGGCGCCCATGCCGCCCGTGTTGGGGCCCAGGTCGCCGTCCTGCAGGCGTTTGTGGTCCTGCGCCGGAGGCATCGCAGACACGGAGGTGCCGTCACTAAAACACAGACACTGAAACAGAAGCGCGCAACAAAAAGCAGGATTAAGTTGAAGTATGACGACACCTGAATGAGGCAAAGGAACTCTGAAACTGCAGCACTGACCGACACTTCCTCCCCATCCAGAAGCTCCTCCACCACCACAGTCTCCCCAGCCGATCCAAAGGTTCGATCCTTCAAATCAGCAAAGCACAACATATCAGTAACTTACACTCCAGCATGTTTCACATGAGGCCTGGCTCAAATTAATGTGTCCACAACTTCACATCAGAGGTGTGGAGCAGGAAAACAGCTCCAACATGCAGGGCTGTGACCCCTGAGATGTTCTAGAGAGCAAAAATAAGAGCTACAGAGGGAAGGAACTACGTGCAAGTTAGACTTCAGTCAACAGTGCGTTTATCTGAAAGCAGTTCATTCACTGTTATTACAAAAGTCCCATTTGTCTTTAATCCCTTTTCTCCATCACTGGTTTACAGTTAGTAAGATCCCTCTATATTTGAATAGCCGTTCCGGTTGTAAAGCATCCTGATGGACGGTCCGGTGGGTCATTTCATACCTTCATCATGTCCATCACAGCCCGGCAGGCCTCCTCTTGGTCCCGTGCCACGATCACTCCCTTCCCTGCTGCCAGACCGCTGGCCTTCACCACCAGAGCTGGAAAGTCGGCCCTGAAAGCACACGACACGCTCGCAAATGACTTTGTCCCTTTGCAGAGAAACATCTGGAGCAGATGTTGATACTGAGCAAACCGTGTTTGTTTATGGCCTGCTGAGCATTAGCAGTACACTCGGATCTTTAGAAAGGGGCTCTGCACCCATATGGATTAAGGCTGTCTATTCATGGCAGCTGTTGTTCTGCTTAAAATGGCTGATATGACCACAGAAATGACTTTCAGAGAGTGGGGGGGGGGGGGGGGGGGGCCTGTTGCCATTTTTAAAATATGCAGCTTTGCTTATGCTGGATCACTAACTTCTCGGAGGGAGAGACAGTCATTACATATTACATCGTTAACTCGCGAAACCAACTGAGAATGCAAACTTCTGTGAAGGCGGCATTTTCGGTCACGCTGCCGTGTGCTTAATGGCGCCGGGAGCGCAGCCGTCCTGCTGGCATTAAGCCCTATTGTTCCGGGGTTCTGATGCAGTTCGGTGCTCCAAAGATACTGACGTGCGGATGTAGCGGCAGGCCTCCTGCGGGTCGGTGAAGGAGCCGTAACGAGCCGTGGGGATGCCGTGGCGCTCCATGAAGGCCTTGGCGAAGCTCTTGCTGGCCTCCAACTGAGCCGCTTTGGCCGAGGGTCCGAAGCAAGGCACTCCTGCTGTCGTGAGGTCGTCCACGATACCTGCAGGTACCATTACGGATGTAGATTAAATTCCATAAAACCTGACGAGAAAGGATTAAAACGAGTCGACGCGACCGGAGTTAAACCTGCGGCCAGCGGCGCCTCGGGTCCCACCAGGACCAGCCCCACGTGGTGGTCCTTACAGAACTGAGCCAAGATGGCGTGGTTGCTGACCGACACCTCTGCAGGAGGAAAAACAGACTGAGCACTAAGAGGTCATTACCCCCCCTCGGCCGGCCGTGGGACTCAGAGCCAGACGAAGGAATTACGACGTGAAGAGCTGCGATTCCAGAGGAAGATTCAGGAAACTTCCTCTCACAGAAAAGCCTCACGGTGCAGTAAGTACAGATGTGTCCTTCCACCGGACATAAAGGCCGCGTGTTCTGAGGGCTCCACAATCATTCCTCCCATTAGAGAAAAAATAAGTTCATGCATATTTACCAGAGTTGCAGATCTTGCCACAACTGGCCGTGCCGGCGTTCCCCGGCGCCACCAGGACCTGCTGGATGTGTGGCGACTGGGCCAGCTTCCAGGCCATGGCGTGCTCCCGTCCGCCACCGCCGACCACCAGCACTCGCTCTGCCATGGCTCCTGAGACCACAGAGGAGGTCGAGCTGAATGCCAGCAGGAGCAGGTTTTCCACCCTGCAGTCAGTGCTCCTCATCCACCTTTATATTACTTCTGATGTCACCGTTTAATTGGATTTCAAGCCTGACCTATAGCCAAAGGAGTTTGCCAAGCGGTGCAGAAGCATTGACCTTTTCCCAGGGCCAGGGGGCTTACCATATCTTGTAATGTCACACTAACAAGGATCCAATCAACCAAAACAAAAACACAAGTCGACACTTCCCCGGCAACATGGGCTCATTTGCATAGAAACACCAGAGCAGCTATTGGCGTGATATACGGCAAAAGACTTGCTGTAGCATTCGCTCAGAGTCTCGTTCTGGGCTTTACAAACACTATAAAAAGAAAAAAAATCTGGATCCCTTTCTCAATCCAACGTCCCATTAAGCCTCTGCTTCCTTCCTTGTGCACTTAATGGCTTCAGTATGCTGATTTCAGTGCTCCAGAGAGCCTCGCTCTGATGTCGGCTCAAGCTAAATACATGTTTGTTATTTAAGCATTTGGAGTACAGAACTGAGCTACTCATTCAGGGACACATCCAGGAATTCATTCCTACATGTTCTAACCTACCATTTAAAAATAGAAACAACCCTGGTTTGTCTTTTGTGTTGGGGGGGGGGGGGCTCTTTAATCATAAAAGACCCAAAAATCAGGTTACAACATTTTCAGGCAGTAAGGTACAAAGACTGGACTTAAAGTGTGGAAAAAGCAATCGACATCTAAACAATTATTCTGAATAACTTTCAAAAGTCTTACTGGAAAACATTTCAAATGCTTCCAGAAAGTCTGGTTCTTTTGGGAGGTTAAAGTCCTTCACATCTCTCGCTAATCTAAAGAGTTGATTAAATACTGGATACACTGACAGAAAAAACAAATAAATCAACTCAATTGAACACAGTGCAGATAGACTCCTTGGAATCAATGTGGTCACAACACCAGGGCAAAAAGCTGAGCTTTAGTTTTTTTTTTTTTTTCTTGAATCAGTGCAGTCAATTTAATGGAAAAGATACCCGTGTTGGTCAACAAGTCTCTAACTTTTGGAATGTCAAAACATTTAACCAACAAGCACAAAGACTTCTGACCCTCTACAAGTCAAACAAGCTGAGGTCAGAGGTGGGGGGGTTGTGAAACTGCATGCAGAGTGGGTCCATCTTTGCAGAGACCTTTTTCACCATTTGTAAAGAGGAGTGCTGGATGAGGTGCACGTGCTCAGCCATTAGCCAGATCACAGGCTCTGATTCCGGTCACTCATGTGACTCACGTCTCAGCCCACACCAAACAGCCCTGAGCACAAACCTCCCATCCAGACTCAAACACGCACACCAGTCCCAACACTAAGAGGCCATTCACCAACTCATTTCCCCACAAAGTCTTTGTGTGCGCTCTGGAAATGCTCCAACGATCGATTCTCTTCTACGTTAAAGTCACGCTTTGTTTAACTTTGGAGTCAAAACGTTGCCACCTACCTGTGCGCTTGTGTGTCCGTGTGGAGCTGGAGGGACTGCAGCCTGACTGACCGTCCGCGACGCTGCTAACTTGTCACGCCACACACTAATTGAAGGCGCCACGTGCATCCAATATGAGCCCGTGATGCCCAGGAAGCCTCGTGCTGACGGGGGGGGCACGCGGTCAGCAAAGAGAGCACAAACCTGGCACTCGCTGGTGGTCGTTTGCTCCTTACGGGGTCTGCAAAGCAACTTTAGAGCGTTTCTTTTCGATTGTTCAACTTCCTCTGGAGGGGGAGTGGCACGCAGTGCATCACGGGAAGTGTAGTCACTTGGACAAAAGTTGCCGTGAAGCAAACTGTAAAACTAACATCAGACGGTTCTATTTGAAGACGCTGTGAACTTGATATCAGGAATATGTTTCATTCTATGCCCTTTTTAGAAATAAATACTGACACAGAACAGACACCCAGAGGTTCATCAGAATGTTTTTATCAGGTGCGGTTTCATCAGACTTACTTTACCTCTTCAGGCCTTTTGCTTAAAAACAAAACAAAAATGTGTCATAAAAGCTGCTTGTGGACAGTTTTCCTCCAATGCTTAATAATAATGTTTTTTCACTTTCATTTGTGTACATCTTCAATAAAGCGTAGCAGGAAATTCATTTGTGATCTTCGGCATGGGAGTTTACAACACCACGGTCAATTATTTGTATCTCAATCAGCAGAATTTAAGTTTTAATAGCCCCCCGTGTGGCAGTCCTGTCACAACAAAGGGAGTTCAGGAGCTTCGAGGAGTTCTTTTGCCACATCTGTCTCTATTTGGGCAAACAGCGTGATGCCCGATCTGTAGGCCGCAGGGATTGTTATGTGCATCGTCTTGGGATGATCACATTCCTGGTTGTCCTCTTGGACCATCCGCCTAACTTGACCTGAAGAAAACAAGAACAACAGTCCAACCTGGGTGCGTGTGTTCGTGTCGTTCACCAAAAGCACCTTCTTTACCCTCCACGTCCATGAGCTGCCACCGGGGGTCAGACTGGCTCACGGGGAGGCTGGACAGCGGGCAGCCAGGCGCCAGGCGCTGCAGCACGTCTTCTCGACGGACCAGCAGCACCGATTGGCTGCAGAGTCGCTGGTGCACCACTTCTTCTCTTTCTACCAGACACAAGAAACGACAACATGGGAAAGTTCTGGCACGCCGCCGCCGCAGTGACCTTTTTGTTCTTCACCCACCGACATCTAGAGGGTTGGTCATGAAAACCGCATGAGGTGCAACCCCGAATACCAGCTGGTGGTGCCAGGCGTCGGGCACCTCCTCGCCCTCCGGCACAGCCTGCTGCATGTTCATGGTGGCCACGGGGACGGCGCCCTTTTGGATCCAGCGTGCCAGCCAGGGAACCAGTCTGACCCGCCGCGCAGGGTGCAGGTGGAAGAAGCGACCCGTCACTGGCCTCCTGCGCCCCTTGGATGAGCTGAGCATGAGTGGCACCTGTTAGGTTTTAGAAAATAGAACCTGGTGTTGATCACTGGCTTCGTGTGAGGGCAGCCCAAATGTGGCTTAAAAACAGCAGAGCAGAAGTCTCCCCTCTGACAAACATCAAACTTGGTCTAATTCAACAGTGTGCTTTGACTGCAGCCAGCTGGCAGGAAACACTCTTAATGGCCTCAGACATTACACACTTCACTCAGCAGGGGGATTATGGCCCCTCCGAGTACCTGCGAAACCTGAAATATGATCAACGTGGAGCCAAATTAAGACGCGTCCACATGCGTGAGTATGTCCCAGCCAGGCGTGAGGGGAGGGGTCGTTTATCGTGTAATGCCGTTTGGCTTCACAGCACAAAGTCAGGTCATGTACCAGCTTCACTGCGGGACAGCAGGTAGTCAGCCAGCGGGGACTCGTTCCTCCTCGGGCGCGTTTGGACGCAGCGATCCGCCTCCTCCGGGGTCACGTCCACGCCCAGCGCTTTCAGCACGTCCAGCACCGCCGTGGCCCCGCAGGCGGACACCCCGATCTGCGGGGTCTGCCTCTCCACAGCGTCCTGGATGGACCACAGCATGGCGGCAGCCTCCTCCTCCTCCTCCTCCTCCTCCTCACCCCCGCGGACCTGCTCACGCACCGCCTCCATCCGAGAGCCTCACCTGCCCACACACGAATCCAACAACATCAGAGGCACAGCACTACCCAGGAAGAACCCCAGAAGAACCCCGGTGCCCCGGCTGGGTGGCCAAACTGAGATTTCTGACGGGGTCACTGGAACGATTGGGATCTTCTACTGCCACTGCGCAGAACCAACAAGCGAGTCTCTGTTTCTCACCTGTTTTCCAAGAGAAACTCCATTCAACACCAGGTCACGGTGCGCATGCTCGCCACATGCATTCAAGTTCGCTGCTTTCTGTACCGGCAGGAGACCCATAAAGACCACCAGCGCCCCTGCTGGCCAAAATAATCTACAATCCCCAAGCCGTGTGTAGGTCAGCGGTTTTGTCACTGTTTATTCATTTTTGATCCATTTTTAAAGCTGCAAATATGTTTGGTAAAAGAAAACTTTACTCATTCACAGTGGGAATCAACCCCCTAAACACAAACATATAAAGTGCAAATATATCAAGACACGGCCAAGGTGAAGAAATGAACAAGGTCTAAAATAATGGTTTAATATTTCAACAAAAACCTTGGTGTATTTTCTGGTTGATTCTACATCAGGCTTTCACAAACCCGCACATCTGAGTGGAATTTCAGTTCACTAAATTAATAAACAGCTGGACTTTTTTTGCATGTTCTGTCTAACAGTTTCCCGTCTTGCCAGCAGATGACAATGTTGGTGCATGTGAACAGCAGAAAGTCAGCGACTGATAGGTGGAAACGAGCACATCTCCCCTGCCTGCAGCTGGAGGTGTGCACCGCTATCACAGAGGGAAGGGCCATAAGTCACAAGTGTTACAGCTTGATCTTTTTCAGTGCTCTGTAGGGGTGTGAGCTCCTCATGAAGGATATGTACAGAGGCTATAATCACGATGAGCTGCAGGGTGTTCTTGTGTTTCCCTTCACCAGAAATTTAGCTGGTTCAAGAGTTTGACCATCCCAACTGAATGGAAACAAGAGCACCTGAAATCTGATCTCACGGCTCTGAATGGTCCAGATGGGACTCCCGCAGGTTGCTTTTCCCAGTCATTGTTGGGAATAGTTGCACAAACAGGCGACAACTGCTCTTGTTTGAAATCTGCAGGAACATCACTGGAGGACCTCAACCCCACCTGGTGGTGGAAAACAGACAAAGAGTTACGAATACAAGTAAAAAAAACAAGATGTCATTCAATGAAGTAACTTCTTAACTCACCCACCATCTCTCTTTGATGTTCTTGCTCTAATTTAATTAGCTCTGATCGGCGATGAGTAACGTTAAACTCCTGCTTTTTTGGATGGTATTCAGCTCACCCTCACCATTCCCTTCTTTCCCCCCAGGTTAGAGATGGCCGATGGAAGCACTGAGAGTTGAGTGTGATTAAAATTGACTGGCCTCTTGAAGTGAGATTTGGCAGCCGATATGAAGCAAGCCCGCAGAGGAGATGAGGGAGGAGGAGACATTTCTTACATACTTGGAGTAAAAGATAGAAACAGAAGCCGTTTTCTCTCAGGAAGCCTTCGACTCAGCATCAACTTCTCACAGACAAGAAGAAGCTGAGGCAAAAGTACATTTTTGGCTTTTTCTACGATGACGTCGTCACAGTACTAATTCTTTTTGAAATGCGGGGAATGCTCCTGCATCAATGACGTTTCTGTGCAGGACTGTGATGCCAACAGCACATCTTTAACGCTTGTATCCACTACTGGAAAGGAGATTTTAAATATCAAGGTTTTATTTCCAGAGTGGATCAAGATTGAAGCAAAATCTTAATTGGACGGACCTTTAACTAAAAACGGCCTAAATTCTGTTGACCAAATGATTAAAAGTAAGCCTTCACTTTAAGTACATTAACTTCAGAATGAGCACGTATACATCCGCAAGTAATCCGTTTGAACCTGGATTTACTTTGTTCATGTACTACGCAGATCAAAGATGATAATCTGTCAGGGCAGTTAATCAAAATCATATAGGTGAATCAACAAAAACTCTGTAAAGTAATAGGTTGTTGCTGAGCTTTTAAAACTAGAAACAGTGTTGGATGTACCAAAAAACCAAACACTTTTATTCAGTTGTCTTTTATCAGTATTCTTCAGTGCTTTCCTGGGAACAAGTACTTGCAGATTAATTATTTACTGATCCACCATTTTTTCTCCTAAGGCATTAAAGTCTAAACATTTGGACATAATCGGTAATAATGCATTTCTATTGATATATACTTAAACATCTGAAGGAAGAATACTATTTCCACCTAAAACATTTACGAAAATAGATTTAGATGCTCTGCTAAGATGCTGTGTTTTACTGGCATGCATTAGTTGGCCATCACAGCATTTTGCTTTTTGAGTTTGACATTAAAACTTCTCAAAAACACATGCTTCAAAAAATGTCAGGAAATACTGAAATGCTACAGTAACACATGTCCAGAAATCTAACCAAGAAAGTAGAAAATAAAACTCCTGATTCCCGTTACAATACAGAAAAAAAGGTGTCTAAGCTTTAAAAACAGTGTTTTCCTTCAGAATCTTATTCTGCAAAGGGTTCATATGCAAAGGCGTCATAATGTGTGTTTGGGACAGAAACTGACTACTGAAAAGTGCATAACATCATTACTGCTTTTATTGAGTAGCCATGTTTGAGCTCCTGGCTTGTGAAGGTCCCCTGCTTTTCCCAGTCACAATTTGCCCCCCTGTCCTATCGAGGAATCACTTCTGACTTTGACAAACACTAACAACCTCATTTCATAGACATTCAAACACAATACTACAGCGATGACCCTCCTCTTTGTGGTTTGGGGACTAAAATTCAGAAGATCTGTTAAGACTTTGGGCTTCACTTGTCCCAAGTCGCTCTTTTCTTCTGAGACGACTTCTGTGGCCTCGATAGCAGCTACATACATTTTTCAATAGCTTAATGTCTATTACCACTAGCAGCTTGAGGCCCTTTGAGATTGTTTTTCTTTCCATTACACAGGGTCCATACATTTCATTTTGCCGTTATCTATTCAAAACAGAAAAAGCCATTGCTGGCGATAGCTTTGTGCTCGCCTCGAGGTGAAAAGTTCACAAAGACACAACAATCAGAGAAGCGGCATTTTTAAGATAATCCCGTGATCTTAACCCAGCTGCACGGCGGCTGTGCCGGGGAAAATCATAAATCTGTCAGCTGTTTAAAGGCCTGTGGTCGTCCCCTCGGAATAAGACGGCGGGCAGTGTCTATTTAAACATTATCTCCATGACCTCTCTGTGCACAGCAGCTCCGCAGGGATCTGCGGGATTAACCGGTGCCTCTGAGGTAAGCTGAATCATTATAAACAGCAGGAACACTTTGAAAATACCCATAACAGCATATTAGCATTGAAATGAGGAAACACTTTGTCAGAATGTAGCTCTGGGTCATGGAGACAAATACTGATACGGCCGAGGGACTTCAGCGCTCGCTTATGTGTCCTTTGCGCAGCGACGCTAATGTCAGCAGTGTTAACATGCAGGCTCGTTTGCAAAGGTGCAGGAGCTTTGGACACAATTCACCTCTATGCATCTCCTCAGAGGCTGCAACATTTAAGAGCCCGCACAGAGCCACAGGGACTATGCATCTTCCATTCTCCATTTGAGCTGGCAGTAAAACATTCCTCGCCGTTAAGTTACCTTTATGCAGGTCATTACAGCAGAAAACCTGTCCGGCATGTACTCTCTTCCCCTGCAATAAAAATCCTCGGAATTTCAAAAGGCAGGTGCATAAATAATAAGAAAGGACATTTAGTCTTGGCGAGTAGGCGCCTTTGTCTTCTGTCAAACACAAAGTGGATTTTGCACTCCAGCAAACACTCAAGTAGCGGCTCTGTGGAGCTGTATTCCAGTCACATAAATCCTGATTTGAAGGTAATTAAAATGCTAGAGAGAACTCCCACCTCCAAACTCACTTGTCACAGAATTGATGATTTTTCTCTCTTTTCTCATTCAACAGCCGGTTCTCTCCAACGAACAATGCAAATAACGGGCTTTTATTTCATTGGCACGTCAGGGGCTTCCACCCTCTGACTGTTCTTTTTATTTAGGAAGCTATAATGTGTATTCAGCCAGATGTAGCATTTGGAGCCACCATGCTGTGTGTGAAATTTAATCACTCAAAGAAATGGATTTCTTCACATATTGTATTTAGTGCTGTTGGAATACACACTCGCATAGTTTCAAATTAATTCAACGAGCTCAACAGAACATTGTCAATTTCCTCACTGACTGCCTTCCTATAGTCACTTCCTGTTGTCTAGAATCAGTTAGAACACGAACTTTGCCTGGACGACAACTGCGACAGCTTGCCAGGAGCCCCTCCGGCAGCTGCAAGCCTCGTTCATGAATGCAAATCAAAAACGTGTGCCACTTTTAATCAAGCATACAAGAAATACTTGTGGGGAAGAACTCACACAGAACAATGTGACATGTTTAATCGCTACATCACGTATCGCAGACGGTACGAGAACAAAAACTGCCATTATTCATGAATGTCAGAGAGAAAACTGTTGTCGAATGTAGAGCTGCTAAAGATTTTTTATAGAGCCCATTATCACATCCAACCAGGATCAGATCCCACGTGGTCCGACTCCTGAAAAAAACAAATGGTCTAAACAAACTGTCCTTGGCAGATAATGCTCCATCAAGTTCCTGGAGCTGGCCGATTTTCCTCTCTGCCAGACATTCATCAGGCGCCTCCGACACCGAGATAATTTCCACTCTGTGCTCGTACATCACAGCATAAAGGTGACGAGTTCTTTTCTGAAGCTGTCAGCGTTAAATAGCCGTGCTGACATTCCAAATCACGCAGACGACATTCGCAGGGTGACGAGAAAACTTTCCATCTGTGCCTCTACGGAGCTGCCTGCAACTTCTCACGTTGCCACAGAGTGAGCTCTCACCAGCTGAAATGGTAAATTCGACTGAGAGGTGCTCTTTAGGTCCAGACACCTGCACATGGCAGCCTGGCATTAGCTTATGATGTCTGCCGCGGTAGCTGTCAGTTAAGCCGAGGTTTTCCTCAATTCTATTGCTTTGTTTAGCGAAAGCCACCAACCCCTGACATTTATCAGCTTTCCCTCCACTGCACATTTCCACATCCGGAATGAGTCGGTTCATATTTACATTCTGGATTGTGAGAGAATGCAGGGCTTGAAAAAAAGTGTTGCCTAAAATGCATTTAAGACAAAGTAATTTCGTGTCAGCGTGACAGTGTGCAGCCCTGCTTTCCTCAGTTAATTAGAAGGATCAGTGCAAATAACTTAGAGACAATTTAATCAAGAACCACACGTGGTTTCACTCCAAGAATCCGTTTTAAAATGTGAATTAATCTTGGAAATACCTGCAGGAGAAACATGAATTGTTGAGCGCCCTATGGTTTAAAAATCGATAAATAGAAAATATCTCTGACATCGTCGGATCTATTTTCAGGTTGCATTTGTAATGGGACTGAACGCTCATATTTTCTCCTAAATGCAGACGGCATATCATGCCGCTCGTGCAGGGATTTCAAGTTACGATGCTGCCAACTCCAACTATTATGATCAATGGAAAACAAGCCACATTTCTTTCTTGTTGCATTTATTAACTAAGCCATTAACTTAATCTCAAACAGTCCCAACAGATGCAGCTTCGAGCGGATATTTGTCGTTTGCCAGAGATTCGATTTTAAAGTCTTTAGAAACTAACAGCCAGCTGTAGTGTTTTTATGAATAAAAATGTTGGAATAAAAACGCACAAAGTCAAATGGGAACAAATAGATCACACGTAACACTGTCATCTGTAGAACTCCACAAATTATTCTGCAACTTTTTAATGCCACTTTACAAGCAATTTTTAAGTGATCCTTCTTCCTGTTTGACACTGAAGGCCACTGAGGCAAGATAACCCACGATCATGGTGAAAAGAACAGCAACCTGCTTATGCTTTAAATTTACAGACCGTTTTTTATTCAAACCTTTCCAGAACGTCCCCTCATTCTATGGCAGGACACACGGGGGGGGTTAAATATTGTTTGGAGGATCTGAGGAAAGTAAATTCTAGATATCTGTATAGGGATTTCTGAGCACTAAATCCTCTTCCGTCACCCTTTTGGTAAGCACAAAGCATCGTGTAAGATCCATTTCTCATCATGTTCTCCCCTCAGACTTCCTTGAGGAGGCTCATTGTTCTGAAGTGATTGGACTGCAGAGGAGAACGACTGTGTGTGAGAGAGAGAGAAGCAGAAAGAGGTACAACAGCAGAGAGTCTTTTCCAAGTTCCATCTCCTGATCTGGATCCAATTTCTATGCAAATGCTATGACTTCATTTGGATGAAGTTGCCATTGTTCAGCGTGGGCTGGCAGAGTTGGCTTAAGGTGTTCAACACTCAGTGGGCCAACAGCTAAAGCAGCACGCGTGCACATATTTTCTGAAACGTGAAAACTCCCCGTGTGATGCATTATAGCACAGCAGTGTGTGGCTACAGGGCAATCCTTTACACGGCCCTGACAAACAGTAACGGGGGAGAATCGCACCTCGGGGCGGGGGAGGGGGGGGAGGCCAGCAAACTAATCAGGAGACTGCAGGGAAATGTGGCTCTCACCCAGTGGGGCAGAAACCAGGGTGCTGGTATTTCCCAGACACTGCATCAAACCCTGAATCATCATCCAGGTAACACACATCTGCGCCTGCTTGTTCAGGTGCTTCCCTACAGCAGTCCAGAGGCACTTTTCATCAACTGCTGCGGTGGACAGAGCAAAAACACAAGTGTACGCATGCCGTTTATGGCCATCGACCAGCTATTGTTATTCATCTACAGTTATGTAGAAAGTTTTAATGTCTCGAGTCTCCTCCAATTTAGAAATGTGACCAGTAAAAGAGGAAACAGGTGATTTAAAGAGGCCTTTTTTGTTTTTAGAGTACATCACGTTCAGATGCTGTAAAATTAATATATATATATTTTTTTACACAAAACTATGACCTGGTTATCACATTTTTTAAAGCAACACACTGCACGCTCTGCTGATGTTTGTTCAGTTTCAGGGATATATCTCCTTTGAACCATCAAAGGAGTAAAAATACAATTTTACGTTTGCCAGGCTGTTATATTCGTATTCTTCATAGATGCACCAAAATGAATAGGATTTTTACTTTGTGACAGTATTCTCGCAACAAATACCCAAAGGAAATACAATGCAGTTTAAATGATAAAGGAATAAAAAAAACAACCGTGTCTTAGATTTGAAATATGGTGGTATATGTCATAAGAAGCAGCAGCATAGCACTTTTCTGTTGAATGAGCCACAATAGCAGGGGGAAACCAAAGGAATCCACAGGCTTTTGCAACAGAATACTTAGACAGCAGCGGATTTAGATGGTTTTGCAGTTGGCATCTTTCATACACGTCTACTTGCTAACATGATACTCTGACTACAGAAGGGTTGTGATGACCCTTGTTTCACTGCTACGCCTGGGAAAGAGTTCAGATATCAAAAGCAGAGTCAGCAATCTTGCCTTCAGCCCCGACAATCCGCCTGCCCTGCATTTGGATTCAGGCTGAAACTGCTTGCGTTCCCTGTGGGCAAGGCAGCATCGCACCTTCAGTAGAACATTCCTTATCAATATGCAAACATCCAGCGAAAAAGTTTTGTACTGCTGCCATGAAGGCGAGGGAGTGGGGCCAACTCCTGCAGCTAATTACGTGCTTAGATGGTCTCACCGACACATGGCGCTCTAGATCAGTGGTACTCAAAGTCCCGCTCAGGGGCCACTCGCAGCCCGTGAAAAACTTCCAAGTGGCCCTTGAACATTTTCCCGGATGAAAGATGCCTTTTGCAGACTGCTGTTCCAGCCCCAGCTTCATTAAGATGACAGGATCCATTATCAATGTCTGTGAACAGACCAGCCAGTACTATTCAGGAGATCTGCGTTTGTCTAGACTTGGATGACGATTACACTGAAGAAGCCATCGCATTTTCTGTTTTAAGTGCTCTGAATTCTTTACAAAGTATATTTCCTGAAGGGAAAAAAAAATCTGTCAAGTAATTTTTTTTTGCAAACTGAGATGTAAGTTGTGATCAGTAAGTGAAACTCTTAAGTGGTTTACTGTGATTAACACATTTCATTTAGTGCTACAAACTGGGTTAATAATTGCTTAAAAGTAAAGCAAACAGCAAAACTAACCAGAGGCTTCTCAACTGCTCAAGAGGTGCTTAAAAATGTGTGCACTTCCATGAGTCAGAGAACGAGACGACCTTTACAAAAGAGGTTGCCATGTCTGAAAAATGTACATTCTCAATCATAAAAGATCGCTCCTAAAATAAGGTGTGTGATGGCTTTCCAAGGTCCATCATCAGGGACACAGCGATGCTCAGCGATCTCTACGAGCGACACCAAGTCCAATTTGTAAGACAATGTTCGGTACAAACAAATGAGCTTGGATTTCTCCACACTGACTCATCCCCACACTCGCTAATCAGAAGTTTCTGGAAAGAAAGTAGAACTATTTGCTGAACAAGGCCAGAGTTGTTATGCGTCGTTATAGTTTTGAAGAACCACTGTAGTCTTTCTTTGATCAGTTTCGGTGGAAATGCATTAATCAAAACTGTTCAAATGATAAAGATGGAAATGTGAAAACATTACAGTATCATTAAGGAGGCTCTCGATTCACCAAACCAGAAAAAGGTTTGAGGTTTCGACATGTTTGATATTGTACAATCTGATTGGAGGATTCAGTTAGACTTTCAGTTTTGTCGTGCAGACACAAGTCAAAGGATGAAAAGAAGCATTAAAGCTTTTTAAATATAAGCGTGAAACACATTCTGACACTTTGAATATGAATTTTACGCATAAACCCTGAGCTGTCCATGACAAGCAGATTGGATTAACAGACACAATTATAGAGGGGCGGATGAGATTTGAATACACATGAAAGCTTACTATGTGTAATGTGGAATAAATGTTCTTTCTTGGGTTGCTAAGGTTTGCTCATGACCATAAAATAGTTATATTTGGTGTTAAATTTCAAGCACTTCAGTTCTGTGTTGACGTAACAATCTAGCATGCCGACAAAATGATGCAAGAATATAATTGTTGAAGCACACAACAGACTTTCAGTGACACAAGCACCTTCAAATTTACAGAATTTAACATCCCTGCACCAAGGGCTTTTAAAGCCATCTTAAGGCTAGTGATGGATTTTTCTGAAACATCTAAATTTGTCCTCACTACTAATAACCACCAGAGGACTAAAGCCTTCCACTTAGCTGCTCAGATCTTTGGCTCAGTTTAGGATATTGAGTAGTAATAATGAATAATAAACTGATTAAAATATGTGATATAAATGCCTATGGGTTTAAAAAAAAAAGAAATCGTCTGGTGGAAAAACTCATCTCAACAACAAAAGCAACTGCTTGGGCCTGGACTCAATAAGCCTGGCTAAATAAGTGCTCCACATACAGAGCACATCAAAAGCTGCTAATTTAGACAGAAAGCTTTTGGGAAACTGTGAAAACCCTGAGTAAATGACAGCTTTTAACTCTATGAACAAATGGTTATGCAACCAAATTTCTGTGCAAAGGCAAAACGGTCTGATTTAAAAAACTCTTTTGATTTACTGTTTCCTGAAAATACTTTGAATGAAACTATGTATTATGTCTGTTGGATCACTGCTTTGCTGTTTTCACTCATTTCACAGTTTTTGTTTCCTCTGAACCTTTGACTCAATTTATATCTATATACCACCAAAGCTTGCACCTACTGATATGCTATTCATATTTAATGTTGCATTTCTATTGATGCTGGCTTTGCTTTGAATCAATATACAAAATCTACAGGAGGAATATAGAAATATGACATTTATCAAACTGGCTAAATGATAACAGGGGTCATCGAGAATCAAAATATTTAAAAACAATTGTTTTGGAATGTAAGCCAGCTTCTAATCACTAAATAAGATTAATAGATTTCCCTCTTAATGATACAACACACCTGAAAGCTGATGCATTTTTACTTTAAGTGTTTTTTTGTTCTCTTTTGGCAACAGTCAGCCCAAACCATGCAAATGTCCATTGATCAAATCTGAACATTCAATTATTTGTACAAAAACCCAGAACTTATGAGATCAGATTAGCTCAAACTTCCTCACTTACATCCTTTTAAAAAGGAATAAAGTGGCAAATGATTTTGTAACAACTGCAGATACATTTCAGATACATTTTTTTACAGTGTTTTAGCCTTTAAAGTAAAAACTGTCCCTAATGTGGCAAGAATACAGTTGAAACAAGAGTATGTGATGACAGAGTATGGTGGAACTATTGGGAGGCAATGAGTTTAAAAGCTTCCCAGGTGATAAAATGCAAAACTCTGTGCATATCAACTTTTTGATCACCACTTTGCTTTTTTGAGACCCCTGCTGAATCACGCCACAGGTTCCATTCAAATGCATGATGAGATCGGTGGGATTTTCCTCCTTCAGTGTAAATACAGCTCAAGTAAGAGTCCTAATAGATGCAGGCAGCCGATAACCATTCACATGCTCTGTAAACGGAGATGTACAGTGACATGGAGGATGCTGCTCCGGTTCTTTTTGATACTCTGAAGTTCTTTTTAACCATAATGAGGAAATGGTTATATACTTCAAAAGACTTGAGTGCACGAAACAAGCTCTTAATTAGAGTGAAGTGAACACTGGGAGACACAGCCACCCCTGAATCACCTCCGTTTGTGACAGACTGCAGCTGTAACACACAAACAGTTCTGTGGAATGAAAAAAAAGGAAATGAGGTGGCCAGGTTGCCAAGTAGGTACACAGACCTTCCTTTATCAGAAAGGTCACAGGTTCTAGCCCAGCCAACAGTGACTGTGTATCAATCAAAAACTGCTCCAAATGTCCTCCAGCTATAGTCTGAAGTGCCTCCTGCTCCCCCATAGCCTCCAAGACTGACAGCTCCATATCTCAAAAGTAAACACATTTTAACATGACCTGCGACCTACATAGATAGACGCTATTTGACTGTTGCTGAACAGCCTTAAAGAGCATTCAGGCCAGGCCTTGGAGTGTGAAATATTCTCACAGGGATCTGCAGGTTCTATGATGCACACCAACAAAGTGTGCAGCCTCTGCAGTAGAGTCCTCTTCCGCGTACCCGAGTTTGATGGACTGATTGGATTGAGTTTTTCATCTGCTGTCAGCTGCTCTTTACAATGTGTAAACAACCAAGCTCCGAGTTTGTAGAAAGACAAATTCCAGTATTTCTCTAAAAGCAGCCGGTCGATGTCTTATGTTCAGCTGGCCTGTTTTTATGCTGCTACCGCAATGACTCATTTTCTTCAGAGCACAAAATTATAATGGGACTTGAGAAAAACCAAGTCATTATGTGGCACAGACCTTTTTTTCTTGCACATTCTATGTGCAGTAAAGTCAGCAGGTTTTGCACATCCTGAAAGCCCTTATGCTGAAACGTGTTCATGCTCAGTGAGAACCCCGCTGCCACAGCCAGAAGAGTGCAGCTGATGCTGCTGCAAGCCACTTTGCACACTTGTCTGAGTGGAAGCAGTAATTCATTCCTTTCTGCCAGACTTCTCAAAGACTCATGCAGTAAATGAATCACAAAGAGTGCAGATTCATAGAGGCAGACGGAGAACGAAATGAACAAAGGGGATAAAAAATTATTTATGATCGGCTCACTCTAAGGTTACTTTTTTAATTAGCTCCCATCTAGTTGAGGGAGGATTTGAGTCAAGGTCCCTGGTGGTGTGTAAATTGTTTTATTTGGAGTCTCAGCAAGAACCTTCTTTTTGCCCTTTGATTCCCCCCCCCCCCCATTTACAAACATTCTATAATGGGAGATTAACTGGTAACCTGAGTGACCCGTGGCCTGTTCCAGACCTCCATGCACAGCAGCAGGTAACAGGCAGGACACCGGTCGGGCTCATGATTTAACACCATAATGATTAATCCTGAAGCATCAAATTGAATAATGTGCTGTTGCCAAGAAACTGCTTTTTGTTCTATAAAGTACGGGGCTTTCAGAGAGACACAGAAGGACAAACAGAGTTTATCTGCCATTACTTTCTGAATGAGGAAATCTAAAGATAGGGGGGTTGTGCCAAACACATACAACACTCAAAGGAAGTCTGGCAACTGCAGGTAAGATTTGTATGAACATCAACAATTCCATTTCAATAGTCTGAGATAGTGAGATCGTGTTTCAATGCAACTTCAGACAACCAACAAGACATCATGTAGTTACTTGGAAAAAAAAAAAAACTACAGCAAAATGCAGAAGCACTTTTTAAAAAGAAAACATCTGCTCTCAGAGCTTCAAGAGCAAATAAGGGAAGCAGCAGCCAGGTGCAGCTAATTAAATACACTCCATTAATGGATCGCCAGTGAGTGTAACATCTCTATAAAACCAGAAAGTGGCAGTTTAATGAGCTGAAGCTTTCAGGTGTTTGTCCAAATTCCACTTTGGCTGGCTGTTAATCCCCCAATGGCTCATCATCTTCCTAAACTTGAATTTATAAGTGTTTTCTTTTCAAATTCAGTTGATTTTGCTATTTAATTTTGGCATTTGATGTCCATAAAGATCCCTGTTAAGACCGCTGCATGTGAAGACACAAAACAACATGTTGGATGAAGTTCACTCTTCCTGTTGCTGCCATGCAGCTGACACTGAAGCGGTTGGACTTAAGGATGTTGAATACTACATAGTCAGAGCCGGTCAACAAATCTGAACCATGAAGAGTGTCCCTGTTGAAATAAGATCACTTTGTTCATTAGAACACTTCCCAAATGGGCTTTTTCAAGTTCCTGTTCCACTTCCAATCGCACTTTGTCAATGTCATTCAACAAACCATGTGGTAATTCAGGTCAGCACAACACACTATTGTTTTTGTACTACAAAAAAGCATCCCATAGGCTCAGCAAAATGTTGCTGCAGTAATGGCAATTTTAGATCAAAGTGTTTGATAAATGCACTGCACAATGAGAGCTTCATTTAATCCCGCTGCTTCTGTTTGTTTTAGGTTTTAACAATTTCTACTCGTCTATCGTTGTTTTTGATCAGCTACAGGCCTCTCTACCCGCGGGGTTTGATTAATGCGTCACAGCATGGCCTTTGGTTTTGATCAGCATGCCTCGCCCAACAACAATAAATCGCTTCAATCAGCACGCTTTGCTGCTTTCGCACCGACACGCCCCCCAGAAAACACTCCAATGAGTTTGCTCAATTTTGAAACTGGGAATTGTTTGTGAGATTTCAACAATAGATTCAGAAGTAAATTACAGACAGACTTATGACATTTAAAAGAAGTTAGGAGCCACCACCCAGATATGAAGGTTTTCAGAGAGAAAACAGAAATCAAGACAGGCGCTCCCACCAATGCAACCCTAATGTTTGGTTGTTTATGGTTGTTTCCTATATGAAGGCCACACAGCAAACTGTTCAGGCTGCTCTGACTCTAGCTGTAATCTCATGTTTAAAATTCCAAGTGGAAATACTCTCTAAACCCTTGCGGGGTGATGCATTTCCAAGTGAAAGCAATCGATGTAATCTATAAAGTCCTCTTTAATAATTGCTGGGTTTCCATGGAGCACTTTCAATTGAGGGACTTTTTTTTTGGACATGGAACAAACCCCTAATTTTACTGTTAAACTGTGGTAACCACCTTAACTTCAACATCAAGTAAAAAAAATACTCCTGTTGCTCATGTTCACCCAACCAATATTGGGATCATGAAGGTTAGGAACGAATGCCACATGTTTTGATTCGAGCAAGGCAAAGGACAACCTCATATTTATAGTTATGTAGTAACAGGGCAAGAGCTGCATGAGAATGTGCCGTTTGCTTTTCAAGCCTTTAAATCCACAGCTGGCCCGTCTTTGCCATGATGTGATATAGCGCAAGCATGTGTTCAAAAAGGGAGACCTGCTCCCTCTCATCTGCTCTCGTTGCTGCCACTCAGGCTTTTCTTCCGCCCTCATTGTCAAATCTCCTCATTTCTAATCATGCCGTTTCTACTTTGGTTCAGTGGTCCTGCTGTCCATAACTCACAGAGCCAGTCAGTCTGTTTCCCACCCCCAAATATTTCTTCCGTTGTGCTTCTCACTCCAGACTACGTCTCATGTGACCCACTTCCTCGTCTCCACCTCCTCATGTGGCCACAGATGCAAACTCGTCCGAAGCCTACTTCTTCATAAACGCACCAAAGGAGTCGTATTGAAAAAGGATGAAAAGTTTTGGGATTGGTAATCAGGTTGACTTATGTCTGCAACTTCACCACTGAATGTCAGTAAATTGTGTTCTTCTTCTGGTGACATTTGAGGCAGGAGGGAAGAGAGTTAAACTGTGCATTCAAATGGATGTTGAATTGGGAAGTTGATCATTTTCATTTCACAGCAGGAAATGGCTTTTTAAATTTTCACTAACTCTACAAACACTGAACAAAAATATTTGTTCAGGGGCTGGTGACAGCAGACTTTTAAATGCTTCAGAGATGCCATTATAATTTATGTTACATTCAGACTTCATAGACTGTGTTGCCATGGAAGGTCTTTAGTCTACCTGATGCTCGACCACGGCAGCATGCCCTGGAGGTGAATCATCACAGCTCAGGCAAGTACGACACATCTCGGCTGCGATGCCGGGTTCCTATTAACCCCTCTACCATGCGTGGTGGGGCTGTTGACACAGCAGCGCACCAATGATCCAAAGCAGGGCAGCCAGGGCGATTGTAGCGGCGGCTGAAGGAGGGGGGGGTCATTATTGACCCATGACTCACATTGAAGGACAGAGCAGACACATGCAGGTAAAGACACTGGCGTGGTGGTGGGGCTGCCCTAGTGGGACAGAGTGATAGTGAACTCCATTACAGTGAGTGCAGCCGTGGAAATGACACGGAGCAAAGAGGAGCTGGTTTGAATGGGGATACAAGGCTTAATGCACGATGGAAATAATACGTCTACATGAATACATGAAATGGCTTGGGTGAGATAGAAGGCACAAACAACCACGCACAAATAACTCCAACGCTTACCGAATTGCTGTAATCACAGCCTTTGTCAAGAGACGATTACAAAAGCAAACAGCCGGAAAAGAAGGAGATCATTCAATTTAGTTCAAACAGCAAAACACCTCATTCATTCTGCGGGGGGAACAACACCCTCGGTTTGAGTGTGGCAGATAACGAGAGTCTTACATAATTGCCATGCTTTCATCACTTCCCCACCAGGTATCTTCATTTTTTCTAGAGTTTTAATCAAATGATTAAGCTAAAATTGTTTAAAATTCCTTACACCAAACCACCCTAAACTGAAGGATAATTCCATTTCTCATATGCAGGTGTATAATTGATCAAAGATGATTATTTCACATATTTCCAGAGTCTTCACCGAGCAATAAATCATCGATGCTGGTTTATAATGAAAATGTTACAATATTCTAGCTCATGTTTTTCAACTTCTTTTCTTGCTTTTTCATTTCTTGTTTAAGCTGCACTTTGTTCTCACGTGTACTCAATTTCACCGTGTAAAAGTCACAAGCACCTTGAAGAGGATCTTTGTCATGATTAGTAGTTGAATGCAGCTGACAGCACTTAACCAAACCATTTCCAAACAGTGCCTGCAATTATCCAAGAACATCACTGATGCTTCTCTACACGGCAGGATGCCAATCTACCAAGTCTGAATGGCTGATCTGTAATTAAAAAAAAAAAAGTTCTGTAAGTATAAAGCTAGAAAATAAGGACATTTTCTCTGCAGGGAGTCAGATCCTTGTTGGAAATAAATTTGAAGTTGTATTTTCAGCACACTTTTTAATCTTAGAGTTACAACTTCAAGTATTCGTAGGTTTTGATCTGTGAACAGTTTTCCCCTTCATGTAGAATCACATAGAAATTAGAAGTTTTCTGTTTTTGTTCGATTGGAAAGACATGACACGAGCCAGATATTCTCATACCATGAAAGAAATCCAGAGTGGCAGCGGCATCATATAATTTTGATGTGACGTCTTTTTATGTCTCCAAGTAAATGCAGTAAAGTACAGATCAAAGGACGTTAACCTGAGAAGAAACCTCTCCTGAACCAACAGGAATGCTTTCATTGTTGCCCAATTTTGTTCCTTCATAACTTAATACATTTTCATGCTGCCAGCCCAGTTGTGAGGTTGACACGCTTAACTGTTTTACATAAGGATTTTTCAACCGAGCCGAGGAGGGAACCAAGAGAAAGTGAGCCAGTACAATGAAGCGACTTCCACACAAAAAGAGGCGAGATGTGCTCAAGTACTGTACAGTAGCATCAATCAGGTCGATTACAACACCAAACTCCACCGGCACTTTGCTTCTACATTACTGCCGTAACCCAGGACAGGAAAAATCTAACTGGCCCTGCACTTCTTTAGCTCCAACACTGTGAGATGGTGGGGCCTTACTTATTCTGTTATCTCCAACTTTACTGGTCGGTGATGTTAAGACCTACAGGGGTGGAAAGTGTGTGTTGTAAGTCATTGATTGGAATGTTTATATGGTTGAATTCAGACAAACTTTTTTTCACACCTTCGATCGTGGCAGCACGCTGACACTGCAGGTCACTCCTGTGAATTGTGCCAATTTTCGGCCAAGCTGAATGACAAAAGTTAGAAGAAGCAGAGCTCTGACTCCACTGCTGGGCCCAGTGAGAAGTTATAGCAGTGACAGTTTACATGAGTAAAGAATTGTCAAACTGAAGTTGTGCCTCCTCTAGAAAAACTTTCCCAGGGACTCAGACTTTAAAGGCACTCCGTTCACTCAGCACAAGGTCAAAATGAACTTCTATGACGACTGTTTTTCCTCTCCAAAATGTCCAAGCTTTGCAGGAAAAGAGAAATGGTGAATCTTTTCAGTTTCATCTAAATTAACTGTCAACATAACATCAGATGTAATATTGTGGACAATTACTGCAGTTGACTTTTAGCTGGAAAACAAGGACCACCAACCCAAATGAGTGTTTGTGTTCAAACTTTGCCACAATCAATAAAACAAAGCTGTCACATTTCATGTCTTCAGAGTGACAGTTATGGAGCCACTAGTGTCCTACAGGCCTTTTGTTTACTCCTCCTCCCCTTTAAGTCTGATCTGATTATACATTCGGACCTAATGTTGCTCCGACTTTGCCAGTCATTTGTCATATGTTGGTGGCAGCTCAGGATTTCTGTCTGTCTGATGGACGTTGAGGGTCCACGTCTGTAACTCAGCTCTACATCTATACATCAACCCCAGGCGCCTCATCTTGTTTGGAAATGAAAGTCTTTATTGATTTTGGCTCCGACTGAACATCCGTCTCCAATTTGTACCCCGTGCCTCCTTGTCTAAAGCACACTATATTAAGTCAACTATCCATCTCCAGGCTGTGCTCACTGTCTGCACAGGGAGTGTGTGTGTGTGGGTGGCTGAGTGGGTGTGATGCATGTTGATCTAATACTTTTTTTCAGAAACACTAGAAAATGCTCACAACCTGGGCCTTGCATTATATTAAAAATGATTCCTTTTCTTTGCCACCGAGTGGCAGTTATAATTGTGCTATTCAAAATGGCACAGACAAAACCAGACTGTAGAGGACAAAATATGTCTAGACATGCCAATTTCTTTCTTGTTTACTTTTATTTTAGTATAGATTAAATCATTAAGCAGTGGTCTCTTTAAAATGATTCAAGGGAAACCCACCCAGCTTTGGCTGATCATGCATTTCGAAACATATTACCTAGTTTCCCTTTCTTCTACGTATGGCCAATAATTTAATCTGCTACCAATAAACACGGGAGGCCTTTACTCAAACCCTGAGGGTGGATTGCTGTAATATTACCAAACACCCAGGTCTTCACACAAGGCTGACAGCTACAGACATTTCCAGTCTGGTTCCTGAAAAATATGTTAACTTCAGTGTCAGATAGTGGCAGCAAGTGTTTGCATGCTCTGTCAACTCCTGGCTCACGGCTGCTGCACCGTTCAGTTCAACATTTCTGTTACCTGGTAGAAAACTTTACCTAGTCAGAGTAGTAGTGCAGATGTTCATATGACAATCCGACCAGCTCGAAAGGCAAAAACATTCTCCATCTAAAAACAAACTATTTAGATACTACAGGAAACCAACAGATTTCCCATCTCACATTTTTTCTATGTTGTTGTGTTAATGTTACACATTTCTTAGTCTTAAAGCCATGATAAGGAGACATTAGCAAAAAAGATACATGGGGGGGGGGGGGGTAAAATACATTGTCAAGTTGTTCCGTCGATAGAAAACTAAAAAATAAAACATGAGCAGTTATTCTGATGTCACAATCCAGCGCATCTGAAAAGTGAAGACTATTTCTGTGACTATTTCTGTGTCAGTCTCTGCCGGCTCACAGACTGTGACGGTAATTTGTCAAGAAATTCCCATTGGTGTCTTGAGCAATGTGGTCATTATTGGTTCTGTCGTTCAATCAACTTATTTTTTCCCCCTCATTTGAACACTTCCCCTGCCTTAAACTCGTCGTAATTGCTTCCCACGCGGCTGTTGCTTCACACTTCACCATCTTGTGAGGGGAATTTGCTGGTACCAAGGGCATAGAGACAAAGACAGAGAGAGGAGGAGGAGGAGGAGGAGGGATCAGAGGTTGAAACGCAGCCCTCAATTCCTCCCTTCATGCGATAGCTCTCCCTCAAAACATTTCCTGACAAATGGCTTAGAGGGATTAACCTTATCAAATGTTTCCTCTAACTATCGAATGGCATCTTTTGTTTATGAAAGCAGACTATTTTTCCTTCCCTTTCTCTTTATTTAACGCAGCGGGACTTAATGGAATTGTTGTGATGGTGATGTATGGGGGATCGTGCAAGGAGACAGATGGGGAAATTTAATTACGGTTGTTTCAGGGCTGCAGGGGAAAAAAAAAAAACTTGTCACAAGGGAGAGTTCGGGAAACAAAGACAGCACCATTCGTCTTGCGAGACAATTGTCTGCAAATAAAGTCCAAACCATCCACCGACCACTGCTTATCCGGGGTCGCGGGGGCAGCAGCCCAAGCAGGGAAACCCAGACTGCCTAAAAATTGTTTCGCTTCTGGCACAACTACCTGTGTAATCATCTTCAAGAGAGTTGTATCAAGACTTTGTGGAATTTTAGATTCCACTGTGCGATTTATTTGTTGGTGTGCATCAAACCAATGAAGGTGGGGCGCGGTGCCCCGGTGCCTTTTCAGGAACTGTGCACTACAAGAGCACTTCAGAACAGGTCCATGTTTTATCATACTAACTGCAGCCATGTTTACCCAGATTCAAAATGGAGAAAAAAAACTCAACAGCACCTCTAACATTTGACTCATGGGTGTAAAAGGACACATTGGCATCTATCAGCGCCGCTGACTCAGATCACAATTGATCAGAGCAAAACAAACCAGTTTCCACTGAGGATGTTGCTTTTAGGGGCAGAGGGTTCAGAAACACATTAACCGATCATAAAACTTCAGCTGATGCAACAGAAGGAAAAGTGTTTCTCCTCCACCTGACAAAGGCTGTGACCGAGCCTTCAGCTCCACTGTGTGGAGGAGATAGTCCAGCCAAAGTAAACTGGTCTTACCATCTCTTCAGCCATAATTATGAGGAACTACGATCCATCACAATGAAAGCCTTTCAGGTTGTGGGTTCTGATCTGTCTTATATGACCTCTCAAAATACTGGTTTATGTGTATGTAGGACTGACGAGAGAGAAAGTCGCCTGAGATACGAGTCAGGGGTTCTTTAATGCCATGAAAAAGATTATCTTCTGATGTCCCCAAAACTATGGATAAAGCACTGTATCAGACATTCAGTCTTGTTGGGAAAATCAAATGCATTAAATCTTATATTTCATGAGTAATTCCATGGACTGATTGTCTTGATAAACCAGTTTTTAGAAAATGTTTTAGAAATGAATGATGAGCAATAAATTACAAACCTTGTTTATGCAAGAGTGTAGAAGCTATTTTTCGTATTTACATTAGTGTGAAGCTAAAATCCATGAATAAGCTAGAATATGTGTGTTTTGTCTCCCATCTGTCTACCATCTGTATCTTCCAAGGTTTGGACGTCAACCGGGAAAAAACATGACAAAGGCATGACGTCCAATACTTTCCTATATGTGTGTTTTGACCATTCTGTGGTGCCGACCTGTCTACCATCTGTGTCTTCCAAGGTCTGGCCGTGAATAACAGCCAACTACCGGGAAAAACCTTATAAGGGCATGACAGAGATACTGTGTCCAAAACTTTCCTATCCCATAATATGTACACTGCTTAGCAACTATCAGTCTAATAAAACCCAACTGCTGGAGGAATGACGGTGAGATTCGATGTGTGGCTGCGAGAAGCTTTCTCGGGTCCACTCCGTCTCTCCCTCCTGTACAGTTGAGAAAAAACTTATCCTCTGTGTCAAGCTTTTATTTCGATGCCTCTTCCTGGGTCTATTGAATAATAACTAAACTCTTGATAGTGAGGAACTAGGAGTCGTATTTAGACCCAACAAAGAGTCTTGGAAAAACAGGGAGCAGACGAGAAGCTGGAGGTACGAAATTATCTGGAAATTACTTAGCGGGAGATGGGCCGAATAATGACCAAAGGAGACGGCACGGAAAAGGAAGAGGCATTGAGTGCTGAAACTTTGGGACAGGAAGTGCTTTCTAAACTCTTGACCACAAACCCCACAAAAACATATCTTTTTTTCTCTTTTTTAAAAAACTTTCTCCTCCACTAAAACAGTCGATCTTCCCACCATGTCCTTTTAACCTTTTATTGGGCATGTTTCATGGTGCGAGTGAGGAGTCTGTCAAAGCTGGAGGCAGGAGAGGGTTGCAGAGGGGTTGGTGGGTTATTCTGAGGACAAGCTGATTGTTTAAGGTGTTATTTTACTCGACAAATCAAACATTTGTGCCTCCAGCTGTTTCACTTTTGATAAATTCTTGCATTCTCAGCACATAATGCCCAGTTAGAGAAAACATCAAAAATTCAAGGTGTAAAGGCAGAGAGTGAGGATGATAAATGATAAAGGTCTGTGACAGAACTCAATTACAATTTAAGAAATCTTTTTCGTATGTCGTACTTTGTGTCAGCAACTTTGTTGGGCTGCTAGTTAATTCCCTTGTAGGTCTGCTGACAGCAAAAAAAATGGAACAATTTGACTATCAAGGTTGGTGATAAATGCTGTGGAAAATTTTAAATCAACAGTGAATTTATCAACGTGCATTTGGCTAAAACCAGATATATTTCATTCCTCAGAGCCACGGAGCTCAATTGCTGAACAGAAAACAATTAAAAACACATCAGTGAGTGTCAGCGCTGTAATGGATGAAATGTTCTTTCGATAACATTAACCCGCACACACGGCTTTCAGTCCCTCTCACCTAACCTGCGTTTGAATTAGATAGTTTCAATATATTCTGTTTGTTTAAATTAAGGAATAAATTGAACACAGCACTGGTGTGTACAATCACCGAAGCACCCAGCTGTTTTGGGCGACAGGACAGCATTCTTCCAAGAAATTCATGTTTTTTTTTCTGCCAACAACCAAACAAAGAACGAAGGCTGCTTAATTCTTTAACAAGTCCACAGATCTAAATGAGAGCAGTGCCTAATTACAATCCGAGATTCTTACAAAGTTATTTTTAACCGCAGAGGCCCAAAAGCTATTTTTCTTTCTCTAAACTCCCACCTGAAAAACATCCTCAAATTGAGCCAGTAACAGCTCCTCAACTCAGTCCAAAGTCAGCTGCCTTGGGCTCTGTGGATATGAGACAGAATATTAAAGAAGACAAGCTTCCTTATCATTGGGCCAAAATGAGATGCGTTAAGCTCAGAATAAGCTGACACTTGTGCAGTGAATTTCCTCGATTAGGATAAAAAAAATATATATTAAAAAAATCAGACTGTAAATATGATCATTTCAGCAATGAGTCGTCGATGACGTGGTGATTGCAAACCATTTAGAGTTTGCTTCAGAAACAACCCCCACATCCATATGATTTCATGCATGGAAACACCTATGTCACATTTCAAATAGTGTGTTTTACATGAAGTATAGCCAGACCTGTAATAGGATGCTCCAGGATAAGGAAGGTTCAAGTCAAATTAGACTTTCATATATGGAAAGGAGAAGCCATCCCTCGTGTATCAAACATTTCGTCCATTTTCTTGACAGCTTTAATCTGCAGTCCATCTCCAGATTTTTATGTTACTAAAAAACAGTCCTCAATATATCAACGCAACATTAAAGAACTTAATGCTGCATTAATTTTTCTCTAAAATAAAAAGTAAAATTTGTTTTGACACCTTTAATATTCCAGCAGGCAGGATCTTCAAAGAAATACAAGGTATGAGCGTACAGAAGTGGCTTTTCACAGCAATGTTATGACATGCTCATGAAGAATTTATAGTGAATGCTCTGAATAGGAAATGCTGCAGCAGCATGGTGACTCAGCGGGGGCAGAGGCTGTCTTTTTCAGCTGGATGATCCAAGCTCTGCCTCTGCCGGCAAGCATTTGTCCTGCTGAAGTGTCCCTGAGCAAGACAGCAAATCTTCACCACTGACCTCAAAGATTTGACAATCAAATCCACCATGACAATGTGAAAAACCTCATTGAAGATTTTCTGCATGTGCCTCACAGACTGGATTTTGTCTGGCCATTGAAGTGCCTTTTGATCCATGTTCATTTAACCTCTCTCAACAGAATATTTTCACAAAGCATGGGTAAAGAGGGGTCAATGGGGCCCTTCATGTAGATGGTTCATCAGCCAATTGGAGTAATGGAGCACAGAGTTAGCACACCATTGCCCACTGCGAGCAATGCCCTGTAAGACAGATGAGGAATGAAATTGCTCGTTGTCGTTTCAACTCTATAATTCTCAGCACTTGGCCAGTTTTTGCCGAGGTGACCAGTGGAATGTGACTTCACCGCAAGGCAACTCTGCACCGCTGCACCTCACTCCGCAGGAACAAAGCAGCTCCAGTACAGCTGGGAGTCAGTGAACTCTAAGACCAACAAAGGGGTGGTTGTGACTTATTCAGTGCTTTTAAAGAACAGAAGCGTTACTGCAGAGATAAAACAAGTCAGCTCTTCGGGGAGTATTCTTAACTCCGTTTTCCTACACACACCAGGTGATCCTGTGGAGAGGTCCGGGCAGTCAGATGAAAAGATGATTTGTAAGTTTTACCTTAAAGCCACTGCAAAAGGGGATGGTAGAACGAGTTCTGCCTAGGGGCACTAAAAGAAGAAAGGAGCCTCACATCCTGCGAGTCAAGATGGGTCTCATTGGAATTCACAGCATTAGCATGGGATCTAACCCAGTCATGCTGCATATATTTATTTATGAACAGAAGTTCTTCCTAGGTGTGACTAGACAAACAATGCATCGGTGAAAACAGGATGCAATTTGCTGTGCTGGTCTGCTGCCCTCTTTCAAAAACTGTCCAGGCTCAACTGTGAGGCAAGCTCCTCTTTACAGTCTGTGAAATGCAAAAGGAACAAGACTCCTCAAATCCACAAGATTCTCGTTGAAATGGTTTGAAAGTAGATGAGAATACCACCAAAATACACACGGGTGCTCTGTGATAAAGTTTGCCTCAGTCTCCTTGCACAGCAGAAAGGCAGAGAGGAGCATTAATTCTGTGGGAGGAGCCGCAGAGCAAAGCAGACTACTGCAAAATCCATCTCTGTCTTGTCCCCCACGAGAGCCGAAAGGTCACTCAGCTGTCAGGAAGCAAAATTCAATACCTCAACCTTTCAAGCATGTCTCCATCCTCTGTGTCCCCATCAGAGCAACACAATCCCTCCCTGATGCGTCTCTGACAGGCTGGCACCTTGCTGTACGGACAACTCATGTTCACAGGCTCAAAAAAAATCCACATCCTCGCAGACACCGTCACTGCTGACACCTCGACGCCGACACCAAAGCCACAGCCTGTACTGAGCTGCGTTGCCACAAGGGGAAGCATCCTAAGCTGGCCTGAAGGAAGGCAACCCGTCACATAAAGCGAATAGAGACAACAAAAAAAGAAGAAAAATACCGGTTCTCAAAAAGCCGTTATGTTGAGCCTCACAGTAGCTGTGTACACATTTAATCTACTCTTGACATTTTCCGATGACCATATCAAAGCGTACTATAGGCATTGTAAAATCCAAGTCAAAGCACAATAAATAAAAGTGATGAAACCTAAAAACAAACAACACTCACTCACAGTCAGCTGAAGCTGTCACACGTGTCTGGTTTTGTGCGGGAAGATTATTCACACAAGTTGCCAATTAGGGGAAAAGAGGAGAACACTCTCTCTACCTTTAAAATTAAGCTTCAAGCCATGTTTTGATGGGGCTCACAGTGAGGGATGTGATATGATGCTCTTTGTTCCCTTTTACCTGACCTCTCAATGCCCAACCTGTTGAGGCCGATGGGGGTTTTCTCCAACTGTGTGGCAGTGATTCCCCCTGTTAAAAGGGCCTTTTTCACCTTCTAAGCATACACACCCAGCATAGACTGAACTGAGTGAAAGTCTGAATGGGACCCGTTTTTCTTCTCACAAGAAATATTTTTATCCATTCCTTAAGAATCAATCTGGATTTTATCGAAAGTGTTTCAATTGGATTTTAATTTGATTGCAATTCACTGGATTATTATTTATTTAGATTGGACCATCTCTTAAGGGCCTTGAGTGTACATTTGTTAAGATTTGGCTCTCTTGGATCTGATGCTTAGGGAAAAAGATTAGAACTTTAAGAAAACGTTCAAATCTTAAAAAGCATGACATGTTCAGAGCTTAAAACATTGCTGCCTCAGGACATTTAGCTTTCTAACCGCGGTACTTTAAGCTTGTCAAACTAAACAGAAAGATGCTGTATTTTGTACGATTAAGCATTCCTCCATAATGCTTTCAGAAAGACATTTGAGTAAAAGAAAATTCACATTAAAAGAGGTTTAAAATACTCTTAAATGTAAGATTATAATAAATTACAGTCAGAAGAAAAAAGCACAGGTTCCTGGTTGAGCGGAACGTTTACTACAGGATGTTAACTCACATTTTGCTCTCAGGCCTGTGACATCTCCGTGTCACAAAGGCCAGGGACAAGGCACAGCTCTCCTGAGATGACAAGTAATGCAACTCGGTGTTCATCATGAGTGGCCGTGAGCTTGGCTAGTCTGTTTAGTTGTTTAAAAGAGCGAAAATGACAGCAGCACAACACAGAGCCAGCGCTTTGGTTGTTGCTCTTTGATCGCCAGCCATGACGGATGCCTTTTATGGCACTTTGTCCGTGTTTTTCTCTCTAACCTTTCACTTCAAAGTGTGAGCAAGAAGACAGAAAATTCACAGATTGACAAACATCATGAAAAAAACATGGATCCCATCTGCTGAGATGAGAAATGTCAAAGCAATCGTACTGGAAATGGGTTACCAGCCAAATTTGTGCATACAGGACACCGACGGGACTGAAAATACTTTTGTGCAATCATATTTCAAAATCTCTGCTAAATTTCACCAAAGACAAAACAGGCGGTTGGTTTGCGTAAAACCTACTAGAAAAGTTACTATTTTACTCTGTGTACCATGAACCTGTGCACCATTTGGTAGGGATTTCTGTGAAAGTTTTCATTGATCACCACCAAGATTTATTTGCAGTATTAAGGACATTTTCTACTTTCAATAAATATTCTCTTGATGTGCACTGTTTTGTAAATATAAAAAACTCAACAGATAGGCTATTTCAATACCAAAGTTTCTAATAATTTGTTTTTAATATATCTGCCTGAAAATATTGATGCCGATTTACTTACCTTATTTAAGTACTATAATGATTTTAAAGTTCTTTTTTATTTATTACCCTGGCATTAAAGAGGCAAATGCATGATATATTCACTACCAGCTGTTGTAAAAAACCAATATTGGTATCCTCCCAGGATTTCACAATTATTCAGATCCACAGTACAAAAATCGGCTTTCAAAGTTTGACAGCTCTGCGTGGCTGCAGCTTTTCTCAGCCTTCAGTTCCATAACCAACGTTTTAGTTACAGTTCTATTTTTGCCAACATGGTCTCAAATACTTAATTACAGCGCTGCCTCTCACCCGACGCCCACATCCCTTTGATCCATTACCACGGTGGAGCCGTAACATTGAGAGCCAGGCATGCTCAGGCCAGCCAAGCCCCACAGCCATCTAATCAAACCTCTTACCATGTCTTTATGGACACGGCACTGGGAGGACTGGTGGGATAAGCCTATTGGAAATCAAGTCTCTTCCTACTGTTGCCAGGACAATGGAGGGACGCCTGCTGATCGGTCAGAGCAGCTTAAGAACCACTCAGAGCTCTGTGTGTGTTTACATCAATACTGCTCCTCCAGGGTGAAAAAAGTAAAGAAAGGCCAGAGAAAAGGAAGCAGAGGGAGAGATGAGGAGGAAAGGACAGCCAAGAGGCGGGGTGCACATAACAGAGCAGAAGGACAGGATGCACAGAAAAGATGAAGGAGGAGACGCATTAAGCCGAGAGGCAGATGGGGAGGATTGATCCACAGAAATTAGTTTGATGCTCAAGATGAGGGAGCGAAGGAGATCGAGTGGAATTAGCGGCAAAGATGAGGAGAAAGGAAGAGAATTTGGAGATGAAAGGCAGTAAAAAGATGAGGATGTGCACTGTGGGTGGCGATGGGAAAGAAGGAAAAGAACAATGAGACAAAAGAAAAGAAATTCCTTTGGGAAGCAAGCCAGTTCAGCTGAACAATGGGAGTGCATAGCAGTGCTGATTAGGGTGGTGAGGTGGGAGATGACAATATGCTTACTGCTGTTCTTTATTCAGACTTGAGCTCTGCCAGTGCAGAAGGCTCTCCACACTCAGTGAGACGCTTTCTCTCCAACAAGCACCGTGGGCAATTAACCCAACCACCTGCTGCTCGCCTACAAATTGCCTTTCGTCATTGCCAATCCAACTCCAGTGAGGAATAAAGGCAGCCAAGTTAAAACATCAAGATGCAGCTCAAAACAGTTTATTTCTCCTCAGGATGCACGACAGCCGAGAGCCATACAGATTCATTTAGAGGTGGAGGAGCGTGCCGCAGTCATTCAATATACACGTCATACCACATTTGTGGTGGGATGGGGGGATACTTCACAAAGAAATAATACAGTTTCTTGGCTCATATTAATAAAAGTCTTGATTTTTTGGAGTACCACGTTTTGCTCTTAGTTTTGCTTGAAAAAGGAGGTGCGGGCAGTTCTTGTGTCATGATGAAATGGTCTATTGTTTTTAAAACATTTTACAGTGAGAGAAATGACCCAGAAATGCCTATACTGCGGAAATGAGAGCTGATCTCTTCCAGCAGGATACACAAGACCGTCCTCAATCACACGGCGAAAACTCAGCTTCCTCATAGTTCTGTGTGAATGAATGTTTTAAATGTTTCCCTGCCTCAACACACCCGGGCCAAATGATTGCACTTTAACAGGCTCGAATATTCTTTTGAATCAATCCATTTAATCAGAATGAGGTGTGTTGAAGCTGGAAGACTTCTAAAACCTGCAGGAAAGAGGCCATCAAAAACCGAATTTGGACACCCCTGCCATGAACCATTGCCTTGTCAAAAAGGAGTTCCAGTGAGATCTGTGAGCTCCTCAGCTGGGAAACTTGTTTTTTAGCTTAACCCATGATGTAGTTAAAGAATTAGCCAGATTTGAGTTCAGTCATATCTGACACAAATGTATAAATAAGCCAAAGGAGACGGATGGAGAGGGAAAAAAGGCTGCCTGAAGATTCAGAGTAAAACAATAACCAATACTTTTGGGATATAATCAGCTGTAAATATCCTCTGCGAGTATAAACATGGAGAAGAACAGATGTAGGCATGTGTTTAAGCCTCAGTCCTTCTACAGCGACAGCTGTTCTGTCTTTGTATTTTCATGCAGCGATCATCATGTAGATATCTGCTGCAGCACAGGCAGTTCCCCCACTGACGGATGAAATGAAAGGCTGCAGAGGTCTTGTGCAAAAAGCCAATAAGAATCTGTCAGAGATTGATGGTTACATTTTAGAGATAGAAATGATCCCTTCCTCTTATAAAACCCTTTTTTAAAAGTCCTTATCCACTTCCTTCCCCAACACTGTGGCATATTAAGGGCAAATATAAAACATTTTTGGACTTCAATTTTGAGTAATTCTTTTGCATTTAGTGATTGAAATAATTTGATAACATGCAGAATGCACCAGTTCTTCTGTGTCTGCCAAGAAACACCACCAGTAGGAGACACCAAAGCCAGAACCTTCCATTACACATTCGGCTTAAAGTAGGGGGAAATAGGTTTATTTCTTTTTTTTTTTAAACCAGCAACACAGATACAAATAAAAAAAAAGATGCTGACACGTGACAATTGAAGTTAAAGTAAAACAAACAAACATGTGCAATTGCAGAAGTTTCTTTTTGGTCAAAGAAGAGAGAAGACAGTCAAAGTGCACTGATATTTTTGAATTACCTGCAAATACTCCAACTAATTAGAGAATGCATTCTGGTTAATGTACAAAGTCATGAATAAAATACCCATTGTGTTAATTACATGCAGAGATGTTAAGATTCATAGATGTGAACCCAACAAGGGAGCAGCTTTCTGAAGCACTTCCACATTCATTAACTCCACTTTACTTCCTCTAATTAATCCCACAGTGAGACTTGTGGTAAACAAATATCTACGTTCCTGTACACCAAGAGGTGAATTAGGTCAAGCTATTTGTTAACACACACACTGATGTGTGTACGCATGCTCTGAGACACACTGGTCTCACAGAAGTACAAGTAATGATTTGTTAAAAACACTATTGACACTCTCTTTCAGGACAGAGTGACATCCTTCATGGTTTTCTGGTGGCCTTTTGAGAACCGACCTCCATCTTTGCAATTTCCACCAATCCAATTTCCTCTCTGTCTATTACTGATGAAACTAAAGATATTCTCCTCCATTTCCCCTCGGGACTTATTACTTCAGTCATTCAGATTTTTTTGTAAACAAGGAAAGTTGTTCACCAAGAACAGATTGCTCAGCTCTCATTTCTGTGGCAGAGGTTGACGTTCTCAGACTGTTCTTCTCTGAAATGTAAGCATTTTCATATCCCCTGCCAGTCTCTGCAACTGATCCATTAACTGATCCATTAACACACTTTGTTACACTGTCAAATCGGCACTTTATGCTTTGCATTTTGGGTATTCAAGCTAGATTTTGCTTCACTGGATCACACAGCCCGTGGAATCAAAGACAAGCCTCTTTACTTCAATGCAAAGAATGTGTATGATTCAGTCCTGCTGGGTCTCCATCTGCTCCTGCTTCAACGTGTATAGATTGAAAATCTTTCTTCATCCACCACACCTTATAGCTTTTATCCATCAAACTATATTATTGAAGGCCTCGTACTAAAACCTGATCTGAAACAGCTTTCTGCTCTGGGAATGAAAGAATAACAAAAGCTAGATTTTAAGTTAGTACTTTGTTCCAAGATTAAGGGCTTTGTGTTGGAATACATATTTTCTGTGCATTCAATGCATTTTTACAGAGCCAAATTTGAAACTTAATAAAAATTACTGGGCAGTTTGTCAGATAAAACTGGCATTGATCCAATAAATTTGCTACAAAAATTAGCAGTTTTGAGAAAACCTCTGATGTCAAACCAGAAGCAAAGTTCAAGATGAGATAAGACTGAATCTATATTATTGTTATAACACCACCAATCACCCCTGTAGCAACTGCAAGGACAAAATACGACAATCACCCCCAGAGAAAGTAAGCGAGAGTCTCTCCCTCTCGTAGTCCACAGTGTTGAAAATGCTGCAACCAAAAACTGGACTGCCCTCCCGTGCATGTATAGTGGCGACAAGGGATTAGTCCCTCCAGCTGGCCGAGTCGAGCAGCAACCATGGTAGAACCGAACTGTGCATGTGTGCAAATGTACTGAAAAAAGCTTGGGGGTAAAAACATGCCCTTTTATATTAACAGCAATATTTATCAGAGGCAAGAATAAAAAATGTCAGAGTAAAGAATATTCCTTCATGTTACAAAGTTTGGTTCCTGGTGCTGCTTCATCATTATCCGTAATCACCAAAAAAGCCACAAAACCGGTTTGTCCTCTTAAGTTAATGGAAATCAGTGCCGAGAATGACATGTTTTAAACAATGTGAAAGCTCATCACTGGATCCATCCTCTGCGAATTGAGTCTCTCAGCAGGGCCGTTCATTTTCAGTAACGACTCATCTGAACTTCACACTTCTGTGGTGCCAGACTTCCCTGCTGCATAATTGACGCCGCTCTTTCACAGGAGCGTGAGAGTCTGTGATGAGCCGTCTGACCTCCGATTGCTTGAGGAGCGCTGGCCCTGCCCTTTACAAAAACAGCTCCATTATGCAGCATTTGTGTTTCGATGGAACCGAAATCCTTACATTTAGCTTGAATTTACCAAAAAAGACCAAAACCAAAAAAAACAAAACAAAACCTGCCACTTGGCGTGGTGCATAGAAACAAGGTAGAGCTTAAAGAGGCGGTCCATAGGCTCAGTGCCCTCATGAAAATGTTCAGCCTTTCTGAACTGCCTCGCCACAGCAACGAGGCAGATGTGGATAATCGGCCCGTTTGTTTCTGTGCCACTTTTTTATCGCCATTGTGCAGTTTGCTAGAGCATCCCTGACAGACCACTTCCACACCTAAGGCCATACATGAGTGGACAGCAGAAGAAAATGGGGAATTCCTAATCCAATATTACCAGCATGATGGCACTGCAGAGGAAATCTTTTTTTCTTCTTTTTGTATGAAAGAGATCAAAGTCATTGGCGTTATTCTGCCTTTGGTGCTAGGGATTAAAGTTGCCCTCTTTCCATGGACCCCTGGTCACACAGCAACATCAAAGCAAACATCTGATTCATCATGAAAACTAAATAAAACATAACAGTCACTTAACTGGGAAGGTCTGTGAAACAAGAAAACTGGGTTGAGGGGAGAAATTATGAGGGGTTCAAATAAACGATGAGATAGGAATAAAACTTTCAGGAAGTTGGCAGGAGCTGCTGTTCCGTCAGCTTCTCCAAAGGCTTAGCAAAGATCCAGTTGGCAGCAGACTGTCTCTGCAGAGCACAGATGGATTAGAAACCAACAGTCCAGACCATTCTAGCAGACGTCAGAATGACAGATGTGGCACTAAGGCCCAACAAATGCTTTATGAAGGTCTTGGATTAGCCAGAACTCTCAGGCATGGAGGGAGCCGAGCGTGTGCATGTGTCCTCACACTTTACCCATAAGTGATTCTTCATCTACCCATCTGCAAAACAGCATGGACCTTGGTCTCATGCAGTTCCATATATCTACGGGACTGCCACGTGAGAGAGAAAAGTGTACAACTGGCATCAACTTTATCAATTTAAGAAAAAAAGAGAAAAAAACGTAATACACGAGTGATAGAGGAAGAGGTATTGTAAGAAAAAGTACTTTGCCTCACTTTAGAAAGGAGAAAGTCATTTAATTCTGAGGAGTGCGAGAGGTGAAATGAGTTTTTCCAATCCAGTCATAGGAAGCTGTTCAGCAGTGAGCATGCAGAGGGAGCAGTCCTGATGAAAGATAATGACTTTAAATAGTCTTAAACCCTGGAAATGGCAAATGGCTGTGATTTTAAAGTACAAAAGACAGGAAATATAAGTGGAGAGGGAAAAAAGGAGAGTGAGACTGCCACGTGACTGAAAGACTAAAAAAAACAAAACACCTAAATAAATAACTTAGGCTGAGTTGGTACTGGTACAATTCAAAAGGCACGGAGACACGAGCCAACATGAGCAACGGCTGCTCATGTGATCCTGCCAACTGTGACCTGCTGGATTTAGCACCACTCATTAGAGGCGTCCTCCCTCATTAACCGACATCTGTATCTTGATTAATCAAAAAAATAAAATAAAAATAAGAAGAAACAATTGAGACACAGGAGTAGTTGCAGGTGTCTTAATGTCAGCTGCCTTATCATCCAGGCAGTGTTTCCTCTACAGTTTATTGGGATTCTGAATGACTTTTACCGCTGTAGCTCTTACAGAAAACAGAATTTGACACTCATCCTCAATGAGCAGTGAACCTGAAATCCTCCATCCACAGCACACTATACTTTCCACCTTTTGCGCATTGAAATCTACCTGCAACCACATAAACATTGAGATTTCATTCCGTCTCATTCAGCTTAGATTTGAAATCACCATGACTTGAGTATTTCATGCGACATTAATGGAAAATCCAAAAGTGCTGCTTTCTCTTAGGGATTTTCTATTTTTCATTCATTTGTAGAAATAAAGTCTGCAACCATCAATGTGGTTTATGTTGTTCCTCTCTCTGATTAGAGTTCTTTAGAACTATGAACAAAAGTTTGAGGGAGTGACTCAGTGCACGGGTGTAGAGGGAAACCATTTTCACCTTTGAAGTGTCACTTCTCCCGATTACATTTTATCTAACAAGTGCTCTGATTCTTTGTTTCCACAGGCTGTAAAATCCAACAGTCAGGTGAGAAAACTGCTGAGGGCAGTCTCGTAGCTAATTATGATTGCATCCATTATTATCCATAATGTATTAGCAATTATGGATATCAATTATACAAGCACTTTGAGATATAGCTGGTGTGAGCAGGTTGTAGCACTGTGAGGCTGTGTAATTTGAATTTTTCTCTCTGGGTGTTTTTTTTAAATTTTATTAGCCCAAAGCAAATTGGTTTCATGACATTTACACTGGACTGTTTGACAAGAGAAATTTACTGAATAAAATAAAACTACATCACAACCATTGTCCTAAATACCATGCTGGGGAACCAGCATGGTATTTAGGACAATGGTGGTTATTAAAGACTGACGTTTCAGGCCTGGAGATTCCAAGACTGTCCAGAAAATGAACTGAGTCAAGAGTTTGGGGATTGAGCTAGTTCAAGTGCCTCTCCACAGGTGAATGGCTGGAATCGGGAAAATACCACTCTGTATTAATCTCTCAACAGATACCTTTGCATAAATACTACGAATCTCTTGGCAACTGCAAAGAAAAATTCTGGGATTGGACACTCAGTGGTTTCCATTCAAGTTAACGTTTGACAATATGGGCTCAAGAATGTTACAGTGACTATGATCCCCATGGTTAGTTAGCGACAAAAACAGCTTATGCATTGTCACGTTCTGAAATTTATACTTTACGTCTCACCATGCCCACTACATTGTGGATGTTCACCGTCTTGCTACATCTGATCTGCATGTTTTAATTTGACATGATTACTCTCATGTATATGGGAAAGGAGGGGTGCTCTCACAGATGGGATCAATGACTAATGGAAGAAACTCCAGATCAAAACCTATCCTCCACAACCCGTTTCACCAACGCGCACATTTGGAAATTGCTCAAGTTAGGACTTAAAAATGACAAATTATAATTAAGACAAGCAGAGAGGCACTTGATCAATAAAGGCTGATGTGCTGTGGAACTGAACACAAGCTGCACTTCATTTAGGTCCACGAATATCTGAATTTTATCTATGAATATTCTCTCAACGCATGATGCAGCCACAAAAATGAAGGTGTCCCACATCTTTAAACTGCCCATCTCTTCATCCAACGACACAGGATGGAAAACGCCACAGACAGCCCTCGCAGGAGTGTTGATGCCACTGAATACATGCACATTATATTATCATGGATAGAAGCATCAATCAAACAGATAAATGGCCAACTACTTATGTGTTATATGAAGTTTCTGTGTCCTTCCGTCTTTCACACCTATAAACTCGTTCTTGAGTGATGCTCATCCTATCTAAATGACGCGCCGGCTGCCTCACAGTCATCAGTCCTGTCTGGATCTGCATTACCTCCTCCTTTTTCTCCACTTCCCCTCTCCCTGCTGGAACGCACTATCGACATTCAGTCATCCTGACAGATGTTTCAGTCACCTGGGATTAAAAATGGGGCTGAGGTGATAGATCACCACCACTGCGAAGGATACAGTTTTTAAAATGGCTCAACATATTGTAAATGGCAAAGCAAACCACAATAAAATTTACTGTAAATTGAGTCCCGCGCAAGAGATTTTACATTATGCAGCTTTTAGAGTCCAAGTCCTCAAGAACTTATCAGTATGACTTATGGTGTGTTACACGAGGCCATTACTCAGTAGACTTCACAGACACTTTCTCTAAGGGAGCCCTCTGGACAGCCATGTCCACGTGCATGTAAATTCAGTGTTCGGCTGTAAAACTGACCGAGACCTTTATTGGTTGTTACTTTTGCACTTTCTGTCCTCTTTTTACTGCGAGCTGTCTAATAAAGCAAAAGCAGTGAGATAATAGTCTTTATGAAGACATTCAAACTCAAAGGCCTTGGAGCATGGTGTACTAGCTGGAAACCTGCTTTAAAAGCTAATGTCTTATTAAACTGGTGGTACAGCAGTGTCTGCGTGCCCTTTCAACTAGCATGAGGACGTTTTCTGCTTCTTATTTCACCGACTGAAGTGAAACTTTCAATGAAGACAAATAAAAAAAAAGGTACCATGAAATTGAATGAAGCTCAAATATAAACATCTTAGTGTAATATTTTTCCCAATCAACAGAACCCATGTTTAATTTTTCCATAAACGATCAGTTAATATGAATACATGGTCATAGGGAGATTACAAAGTGGTATATGTAGTATTTAGGAAGGTTTTGGGGGGGAATTCAAGTCATTGGAGAGATGACAGTAGAATGTCGATGTTCTTTTCCAAAATATTCTTTATTCATGTATATTGATTCAAGTTCCACAAAGTCTGAAATTAACCTAAGAGAAAAAACAGTCTAACTTTAATGCTGAAGTTTTAGTATGAGTACATAACTGAAAAAAATAACTAAATAAAACTGAGCCAAAATACAGAAGTGTTGAGAACAGACAGTTCAGCCCAACAGCTTTCATAAGAAATAGAGAGGGTAGGCAGCGGCCAGGTTCTACTCGTCAATTCACTTGATTATTTAATGAGCAACTGTGAGCGCCTTCATGTTGGCACAAGCGTTGGAAGTTTGACAGCTAGACTTTGGCTGAAACTGGTTCATACAGCAACAGAAGGATACGAAACAGCACCAAATCTACATCTGAATGGCTGGAAAAGGAAAGAATGAAGGTGTGACAAGGAACAAGTCATGCTCTCATCCTGATAAAATGGCAGATGTTGGACCTGAAGAAAACTATGTAAAAAAGTTGACAAGAGTGGACTAATAATCCTCCAAAACAACGCAAGAGACTGATAATGTCACACAGAATGATAACGTTAAGTTCATGCTGATGCAGGAAAGGCTCTCCCATCCTTCAAAAAGCTATCAGATTCAGTCACTTTTCTCAAAGTTCTTACAACGGATTCCTCAGAGTTGTGCGGCATATGGATCTGATAACAATAAAGGACTAACCGTGTGTGTTTTGTCAGTTTGAACGTTAAACTTGTGCTCCTAATGCACATTATTTAGTTTTGAAAACAATTACTTCAAGTCAAGGCAGGTGCAACACAGATTTGTTTGAAATGAATGTATTCCCAGAGAGGAAAAACTATGCTCTTTAGTGCAAATGCTACAAATAAAGTGTAAAAAAAAAAGTTAGAGAAGAAAATTTCCAACCATCCGTCTCACATGTTTGATCTCCATTTTAGAAATATGACTAAAGTAAATATGATATACCTCTCTGCTGCACTTATCCACTTCTTTAGAGGAATGTCTAATATATATGTATTATCTCAGGAACATTTTTGTCACAGTAAGTATCCCTGTTACTCATTTAATCTTGTCTAATGTGAAAATAGTCCTCTTACTATCTCATAAAGCATGGTTTGAGGAAGCAAAGCGTACATAATCCTCATGTCTGAGGCATAAAGAAAGCCGTGCTTTTCTGATAATCTGACACAAAACTAAATGTTTCACAAATAAAGAGGCCAATTAACTGTGAAGTTATTTTGCCATTTTCTTTATTTTATGAAATCCATCTTACAGCTCTGTAAGGAATTAGCCATGAGGGCAAATTTGTGATGGGCAGGTTTTTGGCACCAGCAACATGTGCCTCTGTTTACAGACATGAGTGTAATAGACCTCTATGTCATTAACCTGCCCATTGAACTGGTTAATAATATGACTTACATGAGGGGAGCCAAACGTTGAGTGCCAGGTAGGTTGTCTGTAGCAAAAAGTTTCACAGAGCATGTTGACAGCAACTCTGATATATGCAACATTTGCAGAAGAAATAATCATTTCCTTAAATGATTGACTCACAGTACAGGATTCCTTCTGAATTGTACAGTGGCTTAGTGTGTCGGGCAATTTAACAATGGATATTCAGATTCAATCCACAGCGCGGACTTTGAATCATTAACATAAAAAACAAAACAAAAAAAAACAGTAGATTTCTGTGATGCTCATCCAAAGGGAGGGATTTACAGGCTTGTAAGTGAGGATTTGCCTTCACGTTTCTAACTGATGCTGAGCCTGCGAATGCTCCCACATCCCAAATAATGGCATCTCATTTAAACAATCTCATGCAGTTTTAAATTGATCCATAAGGACTTGTGTGCATGCTGGCGTGGCTTTACAGATGGTGAAGTACACTTCACTAAACTTGCTGTTCTAGTATTGAAGAAACAGTTGTACTAGGACACACAGTGTAGAATATTTGTGAAGATAATTTTTCATCTTAACTGAACTACGCATCCAGTACATTCTTTTTTTACCCTGATAAAGAGCACAACATTGGCACCGAGATGCAAACGCAGTAAATGCAAGAACAGGTGAGGCTGTCTGCTATCACAATCCAGATGTGAATAACCAAGGTGTCCTCTTCTGAGATACTTGGGACAACTTTCCTTGATTGATCATTTTCTGAACCTCTTCTTTCCATCATATAAGGATAGTTTTCAGAAGCTTAACACAGTGGATCAAACCAAATTGCAAAACAAACAAATGTGTCTGACCACAAATTTGTTGTTTTTATGCCTTGGAATCATACTTAAAAAAATTTGAACACTTGGTTGAATTCCTTTAATCCTTCTGAAATCTCAAGGTCTGTTTGGTCTTCTGAAACTGCCAAAAATGAAATCTTTAAAGGCTTAATTTTATTTTCTTGCTTCACAAGACATTTAGCATTCCATCTGGTTCTGTACACAGGACAAATTATGGTATCACTTGGCACAAACTTGCACTTCAAAAACTGTATAATATTTCTGGCTTTGAAGATGATTAAGCAGCTTAACACTACAAGTAGGCAGCTGATAATTATCACTCTTTACCATGCCTCAGTGTGCTCCAAACACAAACACACTGACACCCCCCTGTAGGGACAGCGAAAAAAACAAAACAACCAAACAAGAAAACAGTACTATATGAAATAAAGAACATCCTCTGTAACCGTTTGACAGAAGTAACGATGTGGAAGGAGGCGTTCTTCTGGAATTGCTGATGAAGGTGGAGCAAATTCAGATTGTCCTCGCAGACGAGGAGCAAGGTCCCTCCAGGGAAAAGGCCATTATTCACCAGTCGAGGTCCAGTTACTGGAGCATTCAGAGATAACACCAATATATATTCTGTCAGAGTATATACTGTTTAGAAGTACCAGTTCAAAGTACCCAGCATGTATCGGGAAAACATAAATAAATCCTCCCAGGGGGGACTGCTCTCACCACATCTTGCAGTGCAAAATGTAAAATCATTAAGGGAAAATAGAAATTAATAGCATTCACATATGACCCTAAACAATGAAAAATGACTACATTTACCATGAGGTCAAAGCAGTACCAACTAATGGAACAACATGCAAAGAAAGCAGAAATAAACAATCCATACCTGTATTTTTTTAAATACTCTAAATGAAATCTCATGATGTTCAGAATGCTAAAGAAAAGAGCTTGCTCTTGATCCCTGATAACAGAGTTCAAGAGTCCATATGCGGTTCTGTGTATGCGCCCATCATCACAGCTAAGTGACCTCAATCTTCAATCATCTCTCATTCTGCTGTGTGGGCTGGTCAGTGCATGAGGAAATCGACATCTGAGGGTGGACGTTATATCCTTGGTGACTTTGGGACCATTTGGTCCCAGTGATATACATTTTTCTCTCAGAGAGACTGGTCCTCAGTTTCACTACGCTTTAAATCAAAGCAACATTAAAAACAAAGAAGTTAAATGTATTCATAAAAACTACTTCCCCCCCCCCAGGGAGATAAGACAATGGCAAACAATGGCTGATCAGCTCCAAAAATGGGCCCCAGAGAGCCCTGCTGAGCCTCGGTGAGAAGTGAAGAGACCGCGACAGGAGGGCTTTGTTTGAACAGCATACAATATGTTATGTAGCATAACTGACTCATTTATGAACTGATGATCCACATCCAAAGATAACAGAGCAGTTATATTCAAAAGCATTCCACAAGTGCATCATGATTAGAATGGTTACGCTTTACATCTCCTTCATAGAGAAAATTCAGAAATGATCGTAATGCAGATAATGTAGCCATTTTTGAAGACTTTTACTTCAAAACAACCAATAATTAAAAATTATGTGTCTTACAGACCCCTGGGGCAAAGTTCCAAAAAAGCTTTTTAAAAGGGTTAACATTTCTTTGAGAATTTTTTGCTCAACCTTTCCATATGAAAAGCGTTACTGAGTCTTCCTGCTGAAGCGGGGCTTTAAAAAACAAAACAAATAAAATCTAAATTTGTTTCTTTAAAAAAATGTAACTTCAGGTTAAACTCACCTGATTCAGCTTTGACTTATCTGCAGAGTTTCTATAGCAGCCTCATTTCATTTATATTAAATACACATAATAAAACAAGAGGCCAGTAAGTTAGTAGAATGATATGTGCTAGAGGCATTACTGGAGGACAAATTGTTGCAAAGTGTGGACTCCTCATCTAACCTGATAAACAGGGATTCCTGTTCTGATCATTTCCCACAGCTAAGCATAATAATTCATCCAGAATGAATCCTCACACATGACTAGTACACTCTGCACTAGTGGTGATGTGGTTTGGGGGTGTTAATAGAGAGTGAAAGATGCTGAAAAATCAAGGAATGTGTTTTTCAACTAATAATCCATCAGGTTCCCATCATTTCAAGCACTGGGGTACATTGCACAAACTTGCAGCCAAATCTTTTTGATACTTTAAATTCTGGAATAATAGAGTGACAGGGATGATATATTTGTCCCTCTCTGCTTACTATCCTGTTTTTGTCTAAATTCTAACAAGCTGTCTAAACTCTGTCTTTGTTGGCCATTTTTGCTTCTTCTTTGGTCAGCTTCAGTCTCATGTTTAACTTCTTTTTCATGATCTAGGGGAGACGTTATGGTTATATCCACCTTTTTTTCCCTGTGATACCACTGTTTATCAATGCGTGCATTTGTGAGATGTCATTGATATTTATGTTGATATTTGTAAAATGATTGTATGATCATGTGATCAGCCACATTTTTTTCTTTCAGATGTGAAATACGAGTTTGATGTCAACCCTATCAGTGCGAGATCAGAGGCCGCTTTATGTTTGAACACACCTTCCATTAGGTAAGGTAGGTACATTAGTGCTTCCTGTGTGCCGTTGGCTGTTCTGTTATGTGGTGACAGCGTTATCCGTGTCGACATTTACGTTATCCATCACGTCAGTCTTCAATGTTTGTGTTACTTGTGCGTTTGATATCAGTGGGCTCTTAAACCCTTTGATGACTCCATAAAACCCCTGTTGGTTTGGTCAAACACTTGATAACAGATAAAATGTGGACTACAGAGCCTTTCTCAGAACATGCTGATAAAAATACAATTTCTGGAACCTTTGGCTATATATGTGTTTACTTTGCAGAGGGAAAAACAAATCATACTGTGGGTTTGACGGACACTTCCTTTGACTTGAGGCCATTTTCTGCAGGACTAAATTATCTTGGTTTAGCAGCCTATAAATCTGTGGTACTTTCTAACATGTTTTTTGCAATGGCATTTGTATTCTTTAAGTTTTTTTGGCATCCACTTTTAATCCCGGGGCGTAAATTGCTCCTCAGATTGCAGCATAGTCCAATCACATCTTAAGTCTAATGAGTTTAAAGAAGTTGGATCCCACCCATAATCTCCTAAAAGATTGTAATAACTGGCATCTTTGGAAATTTGGAGTACAATTTTATAGAGTTAAAGCTGTAATGAATGTAAACCAGGACCCACTTCATCTGTGTGTTTTAATTACAAAAAAGAAAATGAGTAGAATATGTGAGCTTTTACACCACATTACAAATGAGGTCCCCCAACTGGTGAAAGAACTGAAAGAGCTCCTGTTGGTGCATCATAATTGAGATTAATTGAATAGTATAGAATCCAAAAAGATTCCATCATTGTTCTTTTGCCATTCCATATAATTTCATATGAACCATTTGGTTCATAGCTGAGCTGGCTTCCCCACTAAACTCCGCCTGTGTCTCAATGTCTCTGAGCTGACATCCGTTACACGCTCTTAATACTTATTGGTGCGACCAAAAGGGCTTCAGCTTTACAAAGTGCTTATTTGATTTACGACACCATGAACAAGTCTATTTATTTTCAGGTCCCAATTAGATGATCTGATGCGATAATTGCAATAGTAATTAGCGTTTAGTGTAATTACGGCGCATGATCCAGTTGAATTACTTAAATTATTTTGGCTATTCAAGCACAGTTCACGTAGCTTCACAAGTCTGATGAGTTGCAGGCCAGTGATATTTCAAGCACACTGGATTTCAGTCTCACCGCAGGGCACTGATGCAGCCGGTGAGAAAATTTGCTCCTCATACTTTCTCCAAACGCTTCACTTTTGGTTTTATAACATACTAAATATTTTTTAATAAATGGATGCCAGAAAAACTGGCCAAGACAGATAAATGTAGCTGAGATTGCAGGTTTGCACTTAAAAAAAGAGGGGGGGGGGAGGAATCCAGTCATGTGATAACTCAGATAAACCAAAGCAAGGGCAGATAGCGCAACAGTGCTTGTTTATGTCTGACACCTCTAAGATAAGTGCTTTATCTGTGGTGGTGCCATCAAAGAATACAAGGCAATTTTAATGGCTTTTGCCAAATTCTATGAATAAACACACCTCACCACCTTTTTAGATTGTTTTTGCTAGCATAGGACAAGACAAAAAAGAAAATATAAAGTTTTGGATTTCTTCCTCCTGCTGAACCACAACTGTCTAAGCAGGCAGACAGAAGAATTTAATTAGCATTAACTGATTTTTATCTCGTCTGATTCTGAGTGGCTCTAAATTTGGCACGAATGAATTACAAAGGAAGTGAGATCTTGCTTTGAAAAGTGATGTCTAACACATTTTGAAGTCACAAACGTGTCAACCTTTGTATAGCTTTCAGTTTTGTTCTTTATCGAGTGAACGATTATTCCAATTTGATTATTTTGCTGCATTCGAAGGCAGTGTTCATAGAAGCTCAGAAATTGAACAGCACAATATACCGCTGCACAAAATTAATATAAAATGTTACAACAAGCTGATAAGCACATATCACACATGTCAGCGGCTTTTAAAAACTTCAATTAACCCCAGGTGGCTGATATCTAAGACTGCTGCAAACTGATCCCATCATAATTGTTTAAAAAGGGACTACCTGGAGAATTTTTAAATTTTGAATAAGAGCAGAGTGATGTCTGAGCTAATGCCGACTCTGCTGTGCTCAACTCAGCACTCGACATTTCCATCCCCACTCCCTGGCATTTCCATATAAAATATATCTGGTTTGCTGATGTTCACAAGCAACTTCAATTTGCTGCTGCCCTCCCTCAGGACTGTTTGTTGCAACAGTTTTTGTGGGCTCAAACAGAAACATCAGATTAGACCTGCGGGACACAAACGCCATCTCAACAGGAGCAAATTGGGAACTGAATGAAAGAAAAATCAATTATGCCAAAACCCCTTATTAGCAATTAGTGCTGGTGAGGGGCCTTTGTCGCTTTTGTTGTTGCTGATTGTTTTGAGCATGCATCCAAATCAACTGGCATAGTTTGTCTAGCGATTGTCTTCCATTACTGCTTGAAGGAGACTTGAAGGAGACACACAAAACAGATCTACTCTGTCACAAGGTTTGAGTGCCTCGTGAAAATGGATCTTAACGCCAATGAATACACACAAACAAAATGATAAAGAAATCATTCTGATAACAGAAAACAAGTCAAATGTGCCTAAAACTGCAACAAAATATTTATTTTTGCCCCCAAAAAACGAACCGTTAAAGCCGAGTCCCAGTAAAACAGAGGTTCTATCATCTACCACTGATAATCTTTCATGATTAATAGCTTCAGAATCAGACAACTGAAAGACATCTGAATATCTTGTAGAAAAAACAGAAAACAGAATTTCTAAGAAAAAAATGTGCATTTCAGTTTTCAACTTGTATTTTGTAGTTGGGGTTTATGCCTAAAAAAAAGAGAGATGGCTTTCAAAGAAACAAGACAAAAAAATTAGCAAAGACAGGTAGGGTAAAGGGTAAAGAAGCAGAATTCTTAGAATCCTTTTTGACAGTCAGCACACTTGTAAATCATTCAACTATTGACCCAAATTCCATTTCCCATCTACGCTGCATCTCTGCACCAAGTTTTTCTCATCTTTAAATCATACTTTATTCAAGATATTAATTCAATCATTTTTTTGTAGAAAAAAGTGATTCAAAGCTGCTGTGAATAGTCACAAAGGCATGTAGTGCGTCAATGCAGCAGCTTTCGCTCTTTTAGGTGTCGATGTGGGGAAGCATTTCTAACCGTAGTCATGTGTATGCAGCCGATTACTGCAGTCAATGACTGACTGTCTGGGGGATTTATTTTTTCTTTGCACCTATAGTGCTGAATTATAAAATGGTATCTGAAAATGAATTACAGATTCAGATTACAGGTTGAAATTTAAGCTTTGGTTACTTGTATTGAAATTAATGTGGGATCCAATTTAAAACAGGAATATAAAAACACCACACCTAATAGCACAAAACAAGGATGAAGCATGGTTAGACTACGGTTTGCCATTTAAAAACACAAAGAGGGTCAAAAGGAAAAAACACAGAAAGTGCTCGAATAATGAGCAAGAAAAAGACATATCCTTTGAAAGATCATTTGTTCCCTTTTAAAGATATTATCCTTTCACTTTCATGCTGTTTTTCAGCTGCTTGCAAAGAGCTGACCTTTCCTTTTAGTCTCCACTTCTTATCATATTTTGCCTCTTCTCTGATCTACTTTCATGTAGCAAAAGCGATATCACATAGACACTGCTCTCTGTTGCAAATACAATAAGCCATTTCAGTGCAGAGGCAGATAGCCATACATCCAGTCACTTATCTTTGTAGAGGACATGACTGGTCGGCCCAGGGGCCCCGGCAGACCAGTTGCGCGACCTCTTACATCCAGTCACAGCTGGTGAGAGGCTAGTTAGGACGCAACAAGCAGCTGGCTTTGGGACATTAACCGTTAAAGTGTGTGACCTCAGGGTGGCACGGCAGGCTGCCGTCTTACCGAGTGGCCAGAGAAACTGTCATTGTGGAGATCCGGGTAGGAAATGAGCTGGAAAGGACAGGGCCTGCGACAAGACGCAACAGGATAGTCATGAAAGACGGACAGGTGTGCAGACACGCATTCACCTCAGCTGGTTATCAGCCAGCTGAAGCAGATGTTATATGCAGAATTGGTGGGCCGTTCTCACAAGAGAGGTAATTTCGAAGAATGTGTCCTGCTTCTCAGTTCTTTTTGCCATTTAGATCTACAAATCTCCTAAAAATGGGGAATTTCTGAATGACAAAAGTGAAGAAGACTCACATTAGCTTTAAGACTTCATTTAAAAAAATTTATTTTGTACGGCGACTGCACAGAAGCTCAAAGGTGTGTGTCTGGGCAAATGAGTTAGTGTGTGTGTGTGTTTGTGTGTGTGTATAAGCACGGACGTGCAGAACAGGCAGCCCAGGTTTCACACAGATTGTGCTCAGCGGACCCCAGACCCAGTCCACCAGCGGCCCTCCCGGAGCACACAGACCAGGAAGACCACCACGGAGACAACCGGGCCCCCACC